>PVJS01026795.1:0-26719 GCA_004027185.1 Glis glis | reverse complement strand
GAGAGAGAGAGAGAGAGAGAGAGAGAGAGAGAGAGCTGAGGCTGGCCGTGAACCCAGATCCTCTGGTCTCCGCCTCCCAAAGTACTGGGATTACAAGCGTGCGCCACCACGCCCGGCTAGGAATCTCTTTTTTAAACTCAAGTATTCCAAAACATATTTTGGAAAAAATACACTTTCTCTCTTTTTTCGAAGAAATATATTTTCTAAAGCAGTATTAAGTTGGACTTCAGTTGTTCACATTTGGTCTTCAAGTGATCACAATGTTCGATTTATGATTCTAGAGGTCTGAAAAAGGGAGATTGTGTTATTGACAAATATTTTTAAACACAATTGGTACCTTTAAAAAAAACTCTCAGAACTTTCAGAATTGAAAATTATCTGCTCACATAATCCATAGCTCATGTTTATTTTTAATTGACACTGAATATATTTATTAATGAAAGACAGTAATAAAATGATAAGCCCAGGTTTATCGTGTGTGTGTGTGTGTGTGTGTGTGTGTGTGTGTGTGTGTGTGGTGCTGGCGATGGAACTCAGGGGCATTCTACCTGTGAACAACACCCCCACCCCTATTTCATTCTTTTATTTTTAAACAGGGTCTTGCTAAATTGGAGATGGCCTCACTAAATTGCTGAGGCTGGCACAAATCTGCGATCCTCCTGTCTCAGCCTTCCAAGGACTGGGATTACAAGCATGCACCATCATGCCTGGCTCAAGTTTATCTTTTAAAAACAAACACTGCCAGGTGTAGTGGTGCATGCCTGTAATCCTAGTACTTGGGAGGCGGAGACAGGTTCAAGGCCAGCCTCAGCAATTTAGCAAAACCCTGTTTCAAAATAAAAAATAAAATAGGGCTGGGGTGTGGCTTAGAGGTAGAACACCCCTGGGTTTAATCCCCAGTACAACAAAAGAAAAAAAAGCCACATAAAATATTGATTTAAACAGACCACAGCCAGTAAATTCCAAGTTTGTTTTTGGCTCCTTCCTGCCTGCCTCCCTCCCTCCCTTCCTCCCTCCTTTCCTTCCTTCCTTCCTTCCTTCCTTCCTTCCTTCCTTCCTTCCTTCCTTCCTCCCTCCCTCCCTCCCTCCCTTCCTTCCTTCCTTCCTTCCTTCCTCTTTCTCTCTCTTTCTCGTTCCTGGAGATTGAACCCAGAGGCATTCTACCTCTGAGCTATACCACTAGCCCTTTTTATTTTTTAGTAACAGGGTCTTATCTCCCCAGACTACCTCATCCCCTAGCCAGGGCTCAGGCTGCTCAGAAGGAAACCCAATAAATTGCCTCAAGAATGTACAGAAAGGAGAAACCACCTCCCAAGGATCAAAGGAGAGATTGTTCACCATAGCAGTAAAAGTACTATTTTCTTTGCCAACCTTCCCCCACGCCCCAAAAACGAAACAGGGTCTTACAAGTTGCTGAGGATCTCACTGAGTTGCTGAGGCTGACCTCGAACTTGTGATCCTTCTGTCTCAGCCTCCCAAGTAATGGGGCATTTGCCACCATGCCTGGCTGAAAATTTCAAGTTTTAATCCTCACATTCTGTTTCATATACACGGATTCATTGGTATTGGGAGAATCGAATTGGTGGTGGGTGTTTTGTTTTTGTTATTGTTTGTTTTTAAGATTTTAAGCCAATTGCTGTACTAAATAAGAGTCTCTCTGTGATTTATAATCTAAGGTTAGATGTCATCAAGACAATGCCAGAAATTTTTAAATAATGGTGATTCAGTGAATAACTTTTTTCCATATGAGACAAATCTCAAGTCAGACACCACAGAAATATCATTGATTGGCAGCCATTTAATCTTTTTGAATGGTTTTGCCGCTGCCTCCTCCTCCTCCCACCACCCCCCAGTCCTCCTCTTTCCGGTGACCACATGGTTACTCAAGTATTTATCTTCTAACTATCCATAACTAAAAGGGCATGAAATAGACCAATTATGTAATTAAAGTCAATCTGTCCTTTAAAAAATATCATGATGAATCTTCCTATGTATAGTTGCTGCCTTAGTTGTATTGCAAGTTCATCCTAAATGATGTCTCTCTGACTCTACTCCCTTCACTCCACCAAGAGGAACCCATTGCCTGCTCATGCTGCTATAATATTTAAATACCTGCCATGTTTTCTGATTCTGATATTTGTTGACTACTTCTTCCCTCAATGGGTGATTATCCTATTGAGAAGATGGATCCCTCAGGACTTGGCACAATGCCTGGTATATAACCAATACCCAATACATGTTTGTTAAAATATCAATCATGCTACAAATTTTATCTGTTGGGAATCTGGTAGAAATAATGACTTTGGAAGTGCCACACTGGCCACTACCTTGAATTTACAAACCTTTCATAAATGAAAAGATTAACATATTATTCAAACTATTGAGTATGTATTAGGTGGCTTGCATACTTAGAGAGGTTTGAATAGGTCGCCGGGCGTGGTGGCGCACGCTTGTAATCCCAGTACTTTGGGAGGCGGAGAACAGAGGATCCGGGTTCGCGGCCAGCATGCACGCGTGCTCTTGCTCTGGCTCTCTCTCTCTCTCTCTCTCTCTCTCCCTTTCTCTCTCTCTCTCTCTCTCTACCTAGTGAGGCCCTCGGCAACTTCGTGAGACCTGGTTTCAAAATAAAGTATACAAAAAAATAGGGCCGGGGGTGTGGCGTGGAGGTAGAACGCCCCTGCGTTCAATCCCTGGTACCGCAAAAAAAAAAAAAAAAGAGAGAGTTTTGAATAGAAAAATGGCTGCTTCTGTGGGTTCAAAATATTACCCTACTGTGAAACCTATTCTAGCTTACCTGGCTTGCTTTTCAACACGTAACATTCTATATTTAATTTACTTTAACTCTGTTTCCCCTCACCAGGAGATAAGCTCCATGGTTTTGTGGGGAGGGGGTTGTATTCACTGCCGTATCCCTGTGCCTGGAATGTAGTAAGTGCCCAATAAGCATTTGTTAGATGAGTGAATATATGAGTGAGAGAATGAAATAAACATGGAGCTCTTCAGGAACCTAAGAATTCTGTTAATTTGACCCTCAGCATAATAAAAATGTTTGCTCTATCAATGAGCCTAAGGATGCCAAAGACATTATGTTGTAGCACATGCAATTCTAAATAGTATAGCATAACAAAAAGCTCAGATAGTGCTAAGGATTATATTCTCATACACACACACACACACACACACACACACACACACACACGTGTGACTAGTCCTAATAGAAAGGAAAGAATGTCAAATTATTAGCCGGGCGTGGTGGCGCACGCTTATAATCCCAGTACTTGGGAGGCTGAGACTGGAGGATCCGGGTTCAAGGCCAGCCTCAGTGACCTAGTGAGGCCCTCCACAACTTAGAGAGACCCTGTTTCAAAATAAAGAATTAAAAATAGGGCTGGGGTGTAGCTCAGAGGTAGGATGTCCCTGGGTTCAATCCCCAGTACCACAAAAAAAACATGTCAAATTATTATATTCTGAATTCTGATTCTTTTTTCTTTTCTTTTTTTTTTTCAGTACCAGGGATTGAACCCAGGGACATCCTACCTCCAAGTCACACCCCCAGCCCTATTTTTTATTCTTTATTTTGAAACAGGGTCTCACTAAGTTGCAGAGGGCCTCACTAAGTAGCTGAGGCTGGCCGCCAACCTGCAATCCTCCTGTCTCAGCCTCCCAAGTACTAGGATAACAAGCGTGTGCCACCACGCCCAGCTCTGATTCTTAATGAGTACTGTGGAGTCCATTTCTAAAATATCTGGCACAGCTACCTTGACCTCCAGGAAGGAGAGTGGGCTGTTCAAGGCTTGTACAGAAGTGCTTATGGCTGTGGGGAGCACCATCCCGAAGTATTACCGTCTAAGGCAGGGATCAACAGACTACGGCCTGCTCTTTGTGGCCCAAGCTTAAGAATGGTTTTGTACTTTTTTTAAGGGCAGAAGGAAAGAAAAGAAAGTGGCACAGATCTATGTGGTCCACAAAACCTAAAATATTCACTCTCTGTTCCTTTACAGAAGACATTTCATTAGACCCTTGGTCCACTTTGGTTTTCAGTCTCTGACATCAGCTTTTGTTCTAGGTACATCCCATAGAAGGGAATCAAAGTCATATAGGATGTCTCATGAACCAAATTAGATGGGCTGAAGAATCAGGCCAAGGGTTTTCTTCTTACTCTCCATGAAAACCAACTAAGCAGAGGATCCGAGGCACCCTCGCACACTGGGCCCCCCTGCAGAACCAGAAGAGGGGACTGCTGATGGAAATCTTCCCCCACAAGGGTGATTTTCTTCTAAAGCTAGACAACGACTTTCTTAGATCCAGGATACCAAAAAAGTCCACTAAGAAACATTTTAGATGTTACTCAAAACCCATGAGAATATGTAACAATAGGGAACTCTGAATGTGTTGGCAGAAGCACCTTATTTTTTTCAGGGAATTAAAATGTAGAAAGTAGCCGGGCGTGATGGTGCACGCCTGTAATCTCAGTTCTTGGGAGGCTGAGACAGGAGGATCTCAGGTTCAAGGCCAGCCTCAGCAACTTAGCGAGACCCTGTTTCAAAATAAAAAATAAAATAGGGCTGGGGGGTGTAGCTCAGAGGCAGAATGCCCCTGGATTCAATTCCCAGTATCACAAAAAACAAAACAAACAAAAAATTGTAGAGAGTGAGAAATGGAATGAGGAGGAAGTTCACTTAGCTCTTGGAAAATGGCAAGACTTATTGTATGACCATAGTCCTGGGCTTTCTTGTTGGCACTTGTTATGATGATTGTCTCTTCAGCTCTTAGCCGTGATTGTTATCATAACACAAGGCTTTTATTCTTTCCCTGAAGCCAAAAGATGATGTCTATCCTTTGCTTCACCCAACTATGCACTGCTGGACTCCAACAAGTGACCTGTATGTTGGCTGTGAAGAGGGTCATCTTTTAATGATTAATGGAGAGACCTTGAAGGTGACTGTGCTTCACAAGATAGAAGACATACTGCTGCTGGGTAAGAAACTTCTCTGCTTCATCTTCCCAGAAGTGTAGCCATTGGTGTTAGTTTTGCACACACTTGAAGATGGATCCCCCCCCCGTTTTTCCCTTTCTTAGATACATCTTTGATTCTTCCTTTTTTTTTTTAATCCTCTAGTTATTTACCAAGTCCTCTGGCTACTCCTTACAGCTAGCTACTATTTATTGAGTGTTACTTTGCTCTTGGCATTCAGATAACACTTTATATACATATTTCATGTAATCCTCAAAACAACATAAGAAGAAGATACATTCTTATGTCCATGACACAGATGAGGTTAAGAAACATGTTTGAATTCACATAAACTGTGGAGCCAACACCTGAATCCAGGAAATAAGACCTCAGAGTCGAAGTCCTTAGCTACTAACCTGCGTCCTTTCCTACACATATGCCCGTTGGACTTAGCTCATCATGCCCTTTCTTGTCCCACACTCATTTCCACCCCTCTCGATGGTGGCCATGTCTTTTAGTTCCAACTGCCATCTTGAAAACTACCTTGTGTGGCTTGGTTAGAATTTCAAAGAGACCTTTATCTAGTCTCCCTTAGATCTAGTGGCCATTCATGGTCCCATCAGCTGAGGTCAGGGTTGATCCTGAGTCATAGGAGCCAATATCTACCCGCTAGGGGCTAGATGTAGACCCTTGAAGGTGGGAGCCTCTCCAGGGCAAGCTCCCCACGCCTGCCCAATGCTCTCTCTATTCCAATGGCTCTGATCATCTTGATTTTTGTAACAACCTCAGGACTGCCTTCACTGACCTAGATCTACATCTGACCCAACATCTGTGACAATAGCAGAACTCTGAATGTGTTAGCAGGAACACCTTATTTTTCCTTAGGGAATTCAAATGGAGAGATAGATAAAAATGGAACTTGTTCTTGGTTTTCAACACATAAACCAAGGAAGGACTGTGCTGCCTTGATTTTGAGCTCTCTTAATCTCATCCTGGCTGCTCCATTAGCACTATTTCCTACTACTGCTCAATGTGAGTCTTCTCATCTAGCCAGTATTTCTTCCTGTTATTTCTCAGACATGCCTCCTAACCCATTCTCTTGCCACTTTTCCTCTCTGAATCTCCCAGTGCCCAGCTCAGAATCCACCCTCCAGCAACTCCTCCCCAGCTGGAATGACCCTCATCTGCTCCCTCTCCCAGTCCCTGACTCACACTTTATGGGTAAAACCTTCCCAGCTGTCCTTCCCTTTCCTCCAACTGTATCCTCCAGCCTTGCTCCATTCTGTAATCTAGCATCCAGAGGGGCCATCCAGTGGCTCTCTAAAGAGTAAGCCTCCTCTTGCTCGGTCTCCCAGCATCAGCATTCCACTTGAACCTTTTAAAAATTCTCATCATTCCTGTACTCTCTCCAAATTCTATCAGCTGGCTTTTGTAGTTACCTTTGTTTTGGAATCCCACACTCTTTGTCTCCTTGGTGAAATTCTCTTCCTGCATGAAGCCCTCCCTAGCCTCACCCCAACCTTCAGGCACAATGAGGTGGCCCTGTCTGGGATTCCACGAACCCCACCCTATGCTATGACAATGGCTCATGCTCATGTCTGTCTTCCCCATCAGTCACCAACTCTCTGAGGTCATTCAGAGACTTCACTCTTTAATTCCTTCTTTGGCTCCAAATCAAATCCCAGATACTGCCAGAGAGTCAACTGGCACCTACATGCCTTTGTAAAATGAATTCCAAGACAATGTTTCTCATTTCCAAACTCCTATCACACTTCTAATATATTTTACACAATTTAGGACTTCATTACATGTAGTCTTGCATTGTATTATAAGAGTAGTGGGAAACAAAGGGGTATCATACCGTAGCAGACTTTTCATGTCCAGCCAAGTCATTTATACTTAATCTATCTGACAGCAGAAAGACTTCAACCCCTCTTTCCCCCGCTCAGGTATGGATCTCAGTTGGAATTGTGCTTATGCAGATTAATTTAGCTCCAGTTCAGAAAAGGAGGATCCCGGGAGTAGGTGGCTGTAAGCAGCAAGCACCTAGACCGGCCGGGAATCACAAAAGCCTGGACCCCCATTGGCAGTCAGATAAGAAAGAAAGGACTGCGGGGAGGTGACTAGTCTTTGAAGGCAAGGGCAGCGTGCATCTTAGCATCTAGCAAAATGCCAGGCATGTAGTGTGCAGTAAACAAGGCGGTGGAGGCCAGCTGAGCCTTTGCTTTTGTAGTTCTTGTAATTTGTCTCCATAAAAAAGGTAATGTACTTTTGTTATTTTCACCCAAGGCCAATATTTTATTAATAACAAATGTTCTTATAGAACATTTTTTCTTTTCACTTTCTTTGTCCACTGTAATTTTGTTTATTGACGTATAAATTTACATGCTATAAAATGCACGCATCTTAAGTATACAGATAGATAATATTGTTTTGGTTTGTTGGATTTTTTTCCCCTCAACCTCTTCAAACCTCTGACAGTGCTTTCATAAAAAATAAAATGTAGCCGGGCGTGGTGGCGCACGCTTGTAATCCCAGTACTTTGGGAGGCGGAGACCGGAGGATCCAGGTTCACGGCCAGCCTCAGCTCTCTCTCTCTCTCTTTCTCTCTCTCTCTCTCTCTCTACCTAGTGAGGCCCTCCGCAACTTCGTGAGACCCAGTTTCAAAATAAAGTATAAAAAAAAAATAGGGCCGGGGGCGTAGCGCGGAGGTAGAACGCCCCTGCGTTCAATCCCCAGTACCGCAAAATAAAATAAAATAAAATAAAATGTATTTACTATATAATCCTATAATGCTAGTTACATAGATCTGATGGTACAGAACTTCAAACCCACTTGTTTGATTTATATCAGTAACTGTTGGTAAAAACCTTTAATTCTTCATTGTTATATTGTACTTCTAATTTTGTGTCACCTTGTTTTTCTTCTCCAAAAGATGAAAGTCATCTTATCAGTCCAGTCACCATGGTATACCAGCAGGATGGCCTGTATGCTTCTGGAATTGTAATGTATTTTATTTTTCAAAATCAATTGCTTTCAACAAAAAACAGAATTTCCCTTTGCTGCCCTTTACTGTTTCGAACCATATGCGGGGATGTCAAGTTCTGTCAAATTACTTGTTAACATTGTTTGCCCTTTGGATGCTATTATAAACATTATTATTATGGAGAATTTCAGTTATACACAAAAGTAGAAAGAACTGTCATATCTTATTGCAACTAAAAAAAATAGAGTTAAAAATCCATTGTCAGCTGGGTGTTGCACATGCCTGCAATCTCAGGTCTTCTCGTAGCTGGCCCTAGTCTCTTGTTAACTTTGCTGTGCCATTGCCACAGATCACATGTCTAGGATGCTGAGGGCAGGTAGGCAATGACAGAGTGAAAGATGCAGATCCACCCATGAGAAGCCACGTGGAGCCCATGTGCCTATGTTCAGCTATGTAATTCCCCCAACTGTGCAGTGGACTACCCCTCCCCTTTCCTACCTTCAGTCTGCATTTGTGGCCTTTGTGACTTTTGACCTCTTTGAGGCCACCCTCTGTATATGTTTTAACTTACTTTATAGAAATAATGGCAGTGTTTGCTGTGATGAGGGATGGAGGATGAGGATGAGCTTGGAGAAAGTACTTTGCATGTCTCCCCCACCACGAAGGTCTCAGGCATCTGCATCCAGTCATTTCACAAACACCTACTCTCAGTTACATTGGACTCCAATTTAGAAAAATGATGTAGTTAAATTAACTCAAACCTAGCTACAGCCAAGCAATCAACCAACTCATTTTTGTTAGACAGCTTCTACATTCTATCACTGTGTGAGGAACTGGAGAAGAGGATACAATGGAAATAAAAGGCACATTCCTATACTTGGATCGTTTAGGGAGATAATAAATGCACATAATAATGACTGACGAGCATACTTAGGGCTGAGGACAGTGCTCTATGCAAGCCAACAAACTGCCTCATTCCCATCTCCTGAATAGCGAAGAAGGTGGAGAGAAAATGGATGCTAGAGATGCTCAAAGAAAGGGGCAATCGGTAAAATTTTAGGTAATTGAAAAATGTGTCACAAAAGAGATAAAATCAAAGCTCACCAAAGAACATGGCTAAAAGTTACCTAAGAATGAAAGGTCAGTGTGTTCTAGATAATGTAAACACAGAGAATGATTCCAAATAAATAGTAAATGGTAATCCATAAGTCTCCACATGTCTGATGAGGAAAGTGTACTATGCGTTGACCAAGACTGATTTTCTGCCTTTATCTCATTGTGTTTGGTCTGTAGGATGGTTCTGTGTACTCTTTAATTATTAAAGATTCAAGTTACAAAGTAGAGAAATTTCTTGAGGTTGAAGGGCCTGTGGAACATATGATGTTTTCTCCCAGTTACAGAATGTTGCTGATTCAAACTGACAAGGTAGGTGAGATGGTGATTTCTTGATATACAGTTTTGAGATACCATTATCATCGTCATTGCATGACAGGAATGAGGGACAGAGCATGCTACATAACATGATTGTCTACTAGTCAGAACTCTTACAGTTGCAAATGGAAAAATGCCCACTTTAAAAGGCCTAAATATCAAAGAAATGTTTCATTTTGTGAATATAACTGAAAAAGCATGGAGTGGATCTGAATCCAGGGGCTCCCATGATGCCACTGGGCCTTGTTTCCTATGTCACTAGACTCTGTTCCCTCTCTGTTACTCCCATTTCCATGCAGACTCTCCTCTTGTGGTCCTGAGAGCCATTTACAGTTCCAGTTTATATTTCTGTCCTCTTGGTGGCTTTGGTAGAATGTTGCCAGCTGGAAAAAAACAGATGTCCTGGAATACGCTCTTTGGACTAACTTGGGTCACCTGTCTACACCTGGACCAGTCACTATGGTCAGGGGAAATCTAAGCTCTGATTGGCCAAGCCTAAGTCACATGTGCACCCCTGGTCCCTGGGTAGAGTCAACTCCCCTGAATGTGGTCTGAGATTGGGAAAATGGATGGTTCTTTAAGGAAAATATGAGTTCTGTAAAAGCGGAAGTGTGCTTAATTAATGCAGGGTAAAAACAAATGACTGTCTGAGTTATACTACTAAGAAGGCTCCTAATTAATAGGATGACCTTCAAAGGTCAGGATCAGTAGCCATTTATATTGTTGGGCAACAATTTTAAATAGATTACTAATAAAGTTTAATAAATTTAAATTTAAGTATGGAAAAACTTCAGTTTCTGGTAATTTTCAGAAGCCAAAACAACAGTGCTGTTTTAATAAATGATAAATTTTAAACATTTATGGAAAATAGGAATCTATTTTTAAAAGTATCATAATAGAAGAGAAAAAGACCCAAATAAAACTTCAAAAAAGAAAAATATGCTAACAAAGCAAAAGTTAAATGAACATATCTGATAGAAGATTGGATATGTCTAAAGAGAGAATTAATGAATGGGAAGATAGATCAGAAGTTATTCATAATGTAACCCAGAGAAACAAAATGGAAGGAAATCCAGAAGGGAGGATAAGAGACATGAATAATACAGTGAGAAGACCTAACATATATTTGATTTTCATCTAGAGAGGAGAGTGACACAGGGGTAATAGTTAAAGAGATATTGGCTTGGAACTTTCCAGAACCGATTAAAAAGATGAATTTACAGATTCAAGAGGTCCAGTGAATCCCAAGCAGGATATATAAAATGATATTCATACTTAGACTTTACAAAATAAAATTGTTGAAAAACAAAAAGAAAAAAGTAATTCAAAGAGAAAAGTCAGATTACTTCAAAGGAGTTGTAATTACACTAACAGCTAACTTCTCTGTGGAAATAATGTAAGTAAGAAATAGTGGAATATCTTCAATGTGGTACAGGGGTGAGCACACTATGGCTCCATGGAATAAAACCTTATAAGTAAGGTTTTATTGGAACACAGCCACCCCATGTACTTATGGATCTTTGGCTGCTGTCACACTACAATGGCAGCATTAAGAAGCTGTGGCAGAGACCACACAGCCCACAAAGCCTCACATATCTACTCTCTGTCCATGTATTTAAAAAATATTTGCTGACCCCTAATATAGTGAACGAAAATATCATTTGGAATTCCATTCCCAATGAAAATATTTTCTCAGTATAGGGATAAATAGAGACATTTTCAGACATTCGAAAACTGAGAGTTTGTCAACAGCAGACTGTTTGTTACTAGAAAGCTCTAAAGAAGGTACTTCAGGCAGAAGGAAATGATCCGGTCTGGAAGGTCTGTGATGCAAGAATGAAGAGAAGTAGTAACTGTGGGAAACATATCAGAACACTGCCAGCATAAAACAGCAAAGAATAACTTGAAGTTGCATTTGACAATAACATGGAGTTAAAATCCCAGACAACAGGGCTGGGGATGTGGCTCCGTGGTAGAGTGTTTACCTAGCATACACAAGGCCCTGGGTTCAATCCTTAGCACTACAAAAATAAAAACAAAGACAAACCTCCTAACAATAATGTAAGTTGGGGGAAGAAAGGATAAATGGAATGAGGTGTTCCACTGTTCTTACATTACACAGGAGGAGAGTAGGGTTTACTTAAAGTAACTTTTGATGTTGATAAATTAAATATGTATGTTGTAACTTCCAAGGGAACCACTAAAAGTATGAAAGCAGTATGTGAAATTTCCGAGCTATAGAAGAGGAAAGTGAAATACAGAAATGTAAAACAAATGAGATAAATAAGAAGCATAAGTTAAAATGTTATGTTCAAACTCAAATGTATTCATAATTACAATAAATGTAAAGTCAAATGAATGGTCTAGTTGACAAGCCAAAATCAATATACTGGATTAAAAAAAAAAAGGCAAGCCAGGCATGGTGGCACACATCTGTAATCCCACTACTTGGGACGCTGAGACAGGACCATCACAGGTGTGAGGCCAATGCATGGTAACTTAGTGAGATCCTGTTTCAAAATAAAAAATAAAAAGGATTGTGGGTGTAGCTCTGAAGTAGAATGCCCCTGAAGTCAATCCCCAGTACTACACACACAAAAAAAAAAACATAACCCAACTATCTGCTATAAGTGACACATCAAGTAAAAAGACGTAAGTGTGGTATCATGCAAATATTAGTCAAAAGAAATCCAGTAGATACATTAATATTGGAAAAATAGTCTTTAAGGTAAAGATTATTACTAAAGATGAATGGCCTTATTTTGAAATAATAAAAGATTTCCAGGCATGGTAGCACAAGTCTGTAATTCCAGCAACTCAGGAGATTGAGGCAGGAGGATCACAAGTTCAAGGCCAACTTGGGCAACTTAGTGAGACCCTGTGGCAAAAGGAAAACTAAAAGAGCTGGGGGTGTGGCTCAGTGGCAGAGTGCCCCTCGGTTCAATCTCTAGTATCACACACACACAAAAAGATTAAGCTCACCAGGAATATTTAAAGTATATATTTAAAGCTCCTTGGTTCAATCTCTAGTAACACACACACACACACACACACACACACACACACACACACACTATTAAGCTCACCAGGAGTATTTAAAGTACATATGTACCTAATAATATAGCCTCAAATACGTAAAACAAAACACGACAGAATGGCAAGAAATAACAAAGCCATGATATGGGGTATTTTAATATACTTCTCTCAGTACATGATAGAATAAACAACGTATTCTCAGCACAGCAGCCACGGTGAGCAAAGCATTCTCTACTACTCAGAGTGGTTTCTCATTCTTAGTGAAAGCCAACATCCTTCGTATGTTTTAAAAGGCCTTTCATGATGTGGACTCCACACCTACCCCTGGCCTTTTCTCCCACGACTCTTGTCTCTTGTTCACCCTGTCCCACCACACTGGCCATTGGGCTGTTTCCTTGAAGACGCCAGGCATGCTCCTGCCTCTGTCTGGAATGTTCTTCCCTCAGAATCCATGTTGATCCTTTCCTCATCTCCTTCAAATCATTTCTCTAAAGTTACCTTGTCACTGAAGCCATTCTTGGATGCTCAGTTTAAAATTTTGCCCTCTTATTTTGCCATGAATTATCCTCCTTCCCTGCTTTATCACTATTACTTTTTTCTTCTTGCAATTATTGCTATTTAACTCACAAGATAATTTTGGGGTGTATTATTTATTGTCTGAATCCCTCAGTAAAATGTAAACACCCTAAGGGCAGGGAAATGTTGTCTGTTTTGTCCTCTGATGTCACCCCAGCATCCAGATGAGTGACTGGCATGGTGTATCCATTCAATATTTGTTGAAGGAATGAACGAAAGGTAGTATTAGTAAGGATCTACCAAATTTTGAATTCTACAGAGTTGCATTTTTTAGATAAATAAGAACAAACATATTTGTTTAATTGAAATAAACTTGAAGAACTATGACCAGTTGAAACCAGATTTCTTATTGCTGATTGACCATATTATATTATAGCTTCGAAGAAATGCATATATTACAGGATAGATTTTTCTTTTTTTGAGATGTGAACTTTGGAGTTGAGAATGATAAGTCATAAAGTGACAGTTTCAGCCACACTTTCATGATTTCTACAAAGGCTTAATTTTTTAATTAGTGCCCCCCTATTATGTTTAGCATGTGGTAGACTTTAGTTCATTTTAACAACTTTTCTGTTTCTCCACATTTTCCAGATTTTCTTTTGTGTGTGTGTGTGGTACTGGGGATTGAACCCAGGGGCATTCTACCTCCAAGCTACACCCCCAGACCTATTTTTTATTCTTTTGCGGAGGGCCTAAGTAGCTGAGGCTGGCCACAAACCAGGATCCTCTGGTCTCAGCCTCCCAAGTACTGGGATTACAAATGTGTGCCACCATGCACGCCCGGTTTTTTCCAGGTTTTCTACATAAATACACATTAATTTTGAAATTAAAAAAACTATTTTGTTATGTCTTATAATTTTAAAAACAAATGCCTGGAATCAAGGAAATCTTATTTATGATTTTAAATAGTGAGTGAATATATTAATCAATCAGTCAGTCAATCAATAAATGAACAAATCAAGCATCTAGATTTTAAGTTCCTTAAGGTCAGGGCCCTGTTACATTCTGTGGTTTCCTATCACCTATTCCCACACAGTTCCATACTTACAGTAGGCATTTAATAAGTACTTGTTGGACTACACATACAACAATTTTAATATGTTTCTTTTTTTATTTATCAGGGATCTGTTTATATCTACACTTTTGGCGAGGAGCCAACCTTAGATAAAGTCCTAGATGCTTGCGATGGGAAATTGCAGGCATTCGACTTCATCACACCTGGGAATATGCACTTCATGGTAAGGAAGATTCTATTGTGACACAATAGGATTCAAAGACGTGATGGTTCAAGATCTAAATTCCTATCCATATGTAATTGTGTAACGTTGGAGGTTAATGTGCAAAGCCATGCAAATAAGAGGCAGGGTATCTTTGAAGGTGATGGTACAGATGCCAAGTACTTCCATTGTCAAATCTATTCCCTAGTGAGAATGACATCATCATATAGTGACTTCGTGATATTGTCTCCTGAAAAGACCCAGAGCAACTCTGCAAGCCAGGCCTTTAAACACACTCACTGAACATGACTCATCAACACTCAGTGAACTGTTCATATTTACCTCCTGTCAGAGTGACACAGCAGTACCACAAAAGAATGACAATGAAATACTTGTCATGTACAAAACGTTAATTCAGTCTACGTAGGGAAAAAAACTGTACATTTAGAAACTATGTACTTCTGGGTTGTGGATGTAGCTCAGTGGTATAGCACTTGCCTAGCTTGTGAGAGACCCTAGGTTCAATCCCCAGCAAAGAAAGAAGAAGAAAAAAAAGAAAGAGAGAAAGAAAGAACCCACTTCTTTTCTAGTGTCCCACTGTTTACTTAAGAAGCATACTTCAATTTTATATGATTTATCAATGTTCTTTTTTTTTGCAGTACTGGGGATTGAACCCAGGGGCATTCTACCTCCAAGGTACACCCCCAGCCCTATTTTTTTTTATTCTTTATTTTGAAGCAGGGTTTCACCAAGTTGCAGAGGGCCTCACTAAGTAGCTGAGGCTGGCCGCGAACCCAGATCCTCCCGTCTCAGCCTCCCAAGTACTGGGATTATAAGCATGCACCACCACGCCCGGCTTTGATTTATCAATGTTCTAAAAAATAAAAACATATATAAAATATGAAATAGGTGACATTTTAAGGTTTCTCCCAATCTCGAGGTCCTGAGTATATGATTTTTCTTCCAGAAAATGTCCATTCTCATGGTGTTTCAACTCAGTAAACATCTGTGTGAGACTTTCATGTTCAGGAATTAGATATTCAGTCCACATTTTCAGCTCACTCCATAGCTTGTATCATGCTGCAGTCATTTTAAGCTGCTTTCAGTTTGGATCCTGGGGAAGTTTTTTGTTTGTTCTAAGTGAACAAATGTGCATTTTTGGGTTCTAATTCAGTATGTAAGGTGTTTGAAAGTCATCATTTTCATCCTTAGAACAAGAAAAAGCTAGACAAATGGAAAATGACCACTCTTAGATTTTTCAGAGAATCAAGGTCACAGGGTAAACCACTGCTTCCCAATTGGAGAGATAAGCAGGCAAATACAGAGGATCACAACTTACTGGAACAGAAGCTGAAACCTGGCTAAAGCCAATACCAGGGGGATACAACTAAAATAACTGCACATTTCAGACCTTATTTAAGGACCCTCCAGAGAAACCAAAAGACAACAATGGAGGCAAAAACAAGGATACCAGAAGAAATTTTAGCTTCTGACACAGATACAGCAAATGGTAAACACAGTGTAACTCCTCGCAGATAAGCATAAAACCTTACACTAAAGCCAGTTTACCTTTTACTCACTACATCACGTCCAGCCTTCAACACAAACGTACCAGGCATACTAAAACTCAGACCATGCATGTTTGAAGAGACAGAGCAAGAATCAAAACAAAACAAATATAGTAGACAACAACAGGCTAAGGGTTCTTATGGAAAAAGTAAATCACATGCGAGAACAAATGAGTAGTGTAAGCAGAGATATGGGAACTGTAAAAAAGAAGCAAATGAAATGCTAGAAATAAAAACACTGTAAGAGAAATGAAGAATGCCTTTGACTTGCTCATCAGTAGACTGGATGTGGCTGAGGAAAGAATCAATGAACTTGAAGAAATTATCAATATCATCTTCCAAAACTGAAATGCAAAGAGAAAAAACTGAAAAAAGCAGAACAGAATATTCAAAAACTGTGGGACAATTACAAAAGATATAACAGACACACAATGAGAATGCCAGAAGGAAGAAGAAAGAGGCAGGAACAGAGGAAATATTTGAACTAATAATAAGTGAAGATTTTCTAAAATTTAATGGCAGATACAAAACCACAGATCCAGGAATCGCAGAGAGAACTTAGCAGGATAAATTTCAAAAAAAAATCATATTTGTGTACATATTATATTCAAACTGCAGAACATCAAAGACAAAGTCTTAAAAGAAACCCAGGGGTGGGGAGAGCACCTTACCCATAGAGGAACAAGGATAGTAATTGGACTTCTCTTCAGAAACCATGCAAACAAGAGTGAAATGAAATAATATAAAGTGTTAAAGGGAGAAAAAATCTACCAACTTAGAATTCTGTACCCAGTGAATTATCCTTCAGAAGTAAAGGAAAATACTTTCTCAGACAAATGAAAATTGAAGGAATTTCTTGCCTGTAGACCTGCCTTGCAAAAAATGTTAAAAGAAGTTCTTCAGAGAAATGGATCTAGTGGGCAGAAGATTGAAGTCTGTAAGTACATAATCAAAATGAATTGCACCATTAATCAGTGATATACTTGACATCTGTAGAATGCCTTATCCAACAACAGCAGAGCACATACTCTTCTCAAGCTCCCATGGAATGTTCACCAAGATAGATCACATTCTGGGCCACAAAACACACCTTAACAAATATGAAAGAATATAAATCAGACAAATATGTTGTTTGGACAAAATATAATCAATTTATAATTTATTAGGGGCTTGAGGTACACAGCTCAGTGGTAGAGTGCTTGCCTAGAATGTGCAAGGCAGCCCTGGGTTTGATCTCCAGAACTGTGTACATACCCACACGCACATGCACACACACACACACACACACACACACACACAAAGCCAATAATAGAAACTTCCTAAATGCTTAGAGATCAAATAACACACTTCTAAATAACATGTGGGTCAAAGAAGTCTCAAGAGAATTTAAAAATTTTGAACTACATGAAAATGAAATACAATTTACCAAATCTATGGATGCAGTGAAGGAAAATTTCTAACGTTGAATGCCTTTATTAGAAAGGAAAGAGCTAAAACCAATAATCTAAGGCACCACCTTAGGATACTAGAGGAAAAAGAGCAAATTAAATCCAAAGTAATCAGAAAAAAATAAATAATAAATTCAGAGCAGAAATCAAGAGATGACAATAGGATATCAATACAGAAAAATGAACCCCAAATTTGGTTCTTTAAAAAGATCAATAAAATTTATGAACCTATAATTAGGTCAATTAAGAAAAAAGAGAGAAGGTACAAATAATTAAAATCAGAAAGATTGAAGGAAAGTTCATCACAACTGACTTCCCTGGATATTAAGTGGACAATAAAGGAATGCTATGAATAACCCTATGTCCACAAATTTGATAACCTAGATGAAATGGAGCAATTCCTTGAAAGACACAATCTACCAAAACTCACATAAGGAGAAATAGGTATTCAGAAAGGGTATATAATCCAAAAAATTGGAAGAATAACTAATAAATTTCCAAAATAAAAGCACCAGGCCCAGAAAGTGGAGAACAGAGGGAAAGTTCAACTTGATAAAGAATGCCTACAAAATACTTATAGCTAATATTATATTTAATGTTGTGAATTCCTATTTAGCATCAAACTGGAATTCTGAGATAATTCAGTAAGACAAAAAAGGAAATGAAAGGTACACAGCCTGAGAAGGAAGAAACAAAACTTTGTTCTTAGATGACATGATTGCCTGTGCAGAAGATCCTAAAGAATCAACAAAAGCCCTCCTAGACTTAAGTGATTATATCAAGGTTTCAGGATAAAGGTTTAACATGAAATAAAAAGCCAATTGCTTCCTTATATACCAGTAATGAACAGTTAGAATTCAAAAGTAAAAACAATATAATTTGCATTAGCATCAATAAAATGAAGTAGGTATATATCTAACAAAACATGTTTATCTTCTATATGAGAAAAGCTACAAAGCCTTAATGAGAGAACTCAAAGATCTAAGTAAATGGAAACCTATTACATGGGCATGGATAGGAAGATTCAATACTATCAAGATGTCTGTTCTTCCCAAATTGACCTATAGAGTCAATGTAATTCCAGTCAAAATCTCGGTAAATTATTCTGTGAAAATTGATTAACTGATTCTAAAATTCATATAAAAAGGCAAAAGACTCAATCAGTACAATATTGAAAGAGATTAACAGTTGGAGGACTGACAAGAGTTGACTTCATGACTTAGTATAAAGCTATAATACTAAAGACAGTGTGGTATTGGTGAAAGAATAGACCAAGGGAACAGAATAGAGCCCAGAAATAGACCCACTCAAATAGAGTCAACTGATCTTTGACAAAGGAGCAAGATCAATTCAGTGAAGAACTGATGATCTTCTCAACAAATGGTGCTGGAACAACTGGACATCTTACATGAAAACAAATCTATATGCAGACCTTACTCCTTTCAAAAAATAATTCAAAATGGATCATAGGTCCAAATGTAAAATGAAAAGTTATAAAACTCTAGAAGACAATGTAAGAGGAAATCCAAGTGACCTCCGGCTTGGTGATAACTATTTAGCTCCAATACCAAATCACAATCCATGGAAGAAAAAATAGGTAAGTTGGACTTCATTAAATTAAAAACTTCTGTGAAAGGATGGGGGAGGGGGCATGAGTAGGTGGAGTGCAGGGGAATTTAAGGCAGTGAAACTATTGCGTATGATACTCTGTTGGTGGATACATGACATTATACATTTGTCAAAACCCACAAAATGAACAACACAAAGAGTTAATGATCCCTAAGGTAAGCTATAGACTTTAGTCAATACTGACTCATAGTAAATCAATATTGGCTCCTCAGTTGTAACAAATGTACCACACTAAGGTAAGAGGTTGATACTAGGAGAATTATATATGTGGAGGGGAAGAGGAACTCTCTGTGCTTTCTGCTCAATTTTTCTATAATCCCTAAACTGCTCTAAAATAAAGTCCATTAATCTTAAAAAATGTAGAACTTCCTATTTCTAGGCTTATTCATTAGAAAATAATCCCACTGAATTTCCAAGTAAATTTTATCTTAAGTACATCATATGGAAAAATCTTTATTTCACTTTTCTAATTCTAATTAGTTATATGTCATTTAAATTGCATTACAGACCATATTTCTTCAGAAAAGAAGTGTTGAAACTGTAAAATAGTTATTTATAATCTACATAAACATTAAATGAAAGTTTTTACTAATTCTCAGATTGGCACACTAGAAAATGATTTAGAATGTGTTTTCATTGAAGACTCTGGTTTTCCATTTGGAGTTTTATTTTTCTTTCTTTTGCAGACACTCACAAATTCAGGGGAAGTTTGTATTTGGTGGCTGGAGGATTGTTCTTGTGCAAGCAGGATTTATCTGAATACCCCAGTAAGTATGCCTCATAGATTTTTTAAAAGCTGAATTCAAAGCTAGGCATGTGGTGCACGCCTGTAATCCCAGTACTTGGGAGTCTGAGACAGGAGGTTCAAGGCCAGCCTCAGGAGTTTAGAGAGACCTTCAGCAACTTAGTGAGACCTTGTTTCAAAATAAAAAATAAAAAGGGCTGGGGATGTAGCTTGGAGGGAGAATGCCCCTGGGTTCTGGAGAATGCCCCAGTACAAAAAAGAAAAAAAAAGAGCTGAATTCTAATCCAGCCTACCTTTCTTTGTTCACATTTCCATACTCTCTAGAAATACTTGCTGCAAAAGGCCGATTGTGTTTTAACGTTTGGATTTAGAATCAACCTGTGTGTGGAGCATCTGCTGCAGCACAGAGTGGGGCATAATATACTATTTTGTGATAGAGGGAAGGCTAAGTTTTTCTGTGGTGGCAGTTATTTCTGAAATCCTGGTGGCTTCCATCTCTCTCATGCCATAGGCTCGTTGTAGGCTGGCAGGGGTCTCTGCTGCATGGAGGCTCTCGGGGAGACAGGCTGATAGAGGTTCCACCAGTGACTAGCGCTTCAGTGCCTACAAAAAGGGAGGAAGAGAGTGCAGGGGTCATTGTGCTTGCTCAGAAATGAAATAGCCCTTGCCCATCACGAATTAAATGGCCATACTTTGCCAGGAGATCCGTTAGAAATGAAAGAAAATTGCCACCCTCACCAGATTAAGCTAAAAATTAGAAGGTGGGGGTTGTTGGCTTAGTCAACTGTAAAGAACAGAACTTGTCTGGTCTCCTGTGTGTCTCAATCCAGCAGCTCCGATGATATTACCGAGGACTTTGGTTTTCTGTCCCTACCCTCTGCCTTTGGTTTCATCTCAGGTCTCAGTGGTATTGCAGGTACCAGACTCCAACCTCACATCCCATTATCAGGGAAGAAAACTTCTGACAGAAGGGGAGGAAGAAAAAAAGAAGGTCCCCCTTTCCAGAGGCTTAGTAAATATCTTCTAATGTCTTAATAATGTCTCTAAACTAGTCACTATGGATAGGGAGATGAGAAATGCTAGTTGGCATAAGCTCAGCCCTGGAAATGGGAATCAGATCCATTTCACTCAACCCTGAAAATAGAGGAGGGTGGTCTGTTGGTGCATAATCAAGAAATGTTCCAGAAGGAAGGCGTTTGGATGCTGGGTAGCAAACCATTAGCCTCTTACAACACCTGTCTCAACGTGATACCATTACTTCTGCATGTTCACAGTGCTTTGTGCATAATATAATGCAAAAGAAAAAAATGGAACAAGAAACACCTGAAATGTGGGTGGTTTTTTCCCTATTAATTATTACCATTGCTGCATTACTCAGTTCTAGATAAGCTATGGATCTTAGCAGGTAGGGAAGTTGCAACCTTCCCCTTTATAAAATTAAAATCTCAATTATAAAAGACTAAGCATAGCCAGTTGTGGTGGCACATGCCTGTAATCTCAGTACTTGGGAGGCTGAGACACAAGGATCACAGGTTCGAGGCCAGCCTCAGCACCCTCTGCAACTTAGTGAGACCCTGTTTCAAAATTTAAAAAAAAGATAAAATAGGGCTGGGTGTGTAGCTCAGAGGTAGAATGCCCCTGGGTTCAATACCCAGTATAAGAAATAAAATAAAAATAAAAGACTAAGCATCATACCACATGTAAGAATATTACAAGATACAAAAGATACATAATTCAATGAGATAAATGAAACTCTTCCCCCAAAGTAAAGATAAAAATTCTGTCCTAAAAGACTGGGAAATAGGAGAGTCTATAATCTGTATGGCAAGTGTTTATATGTATTAATTTCTACTAGAATTTCTAGAAATAGAAGAGATCTTACAAGTCCATCTGGTCATGACTCCTTTTATAGATGAGACACACAACGTTTAACCACTCCCCCAGGGGCCTGTCTAACCAGGACTTGCCTTGTTCCTCTTGGCCAAGGAGGGATACAGGCACCATCAGAAGACCTCAGCCATCCTCAGTGAGCTCCAAACCAAGCCCGGTACACTGATGTGAGCCAGCCTGCATGGGGGAGAGACATTGGTGTGTCCCTACAGGAAGACACCATGGTCCTACAGAAAGCTGACCAGTGGGCAGCCCCAGTGTCACTGAGAACAGATCTCCTTGCCTGTGTCTCAAGTGTGCTCCTGGTGCACACCTTAGGTGGTTATCCTCAAGGAACCAGCCCAGCACCACAGCGGCTAGACACCCAGACACCAGCAGCTTCGCTTGATGACCCCTGCAAGGGGACATGAGACTCCTTTGGCTCTCACTGCACCTTTTTAGGTACACACACACACACACACACACACACACACACACACACACATATACACACTCACACTGAGAAATTCTATAGAGGCTTTAAAAAGCTCGCTCAGTTGGGAGAGTGTTGCATTCTAGTGAGGCTGGACACAGAGTGCTCATCTGAGCTTTGTCACCAGCTGTGGGATCCAGGGCAGGTTGCTATACCTATCTATTCTGCAAAACGATGATTTCTTAAGTTCTTTTTCAGTCCTCACTTTTCACTATTTTATTCAAAACAACCTACACAGCATAATCACAGAGGAACGAATCTGATTCCTTAGGTATTATAGGAATTAATTTATCATCTTAGACATCATATTCTGTATAAACAACTGTGAGATAAACAGGGATCTGTTGTGCATTTCTTTGATGAGGGAATACATGGTCCAGTGACAGAGTTAGCTTCTTAAGTCTTCCTCAGTCACGTCAGCACCCCTGGGTCTACCATTCCTCAGACAATGAATGCTGGTTTCAAAGATCACCAACATTCTATAAAAAAAAGTCCATAAGATGTAGGAATTTATTTTAAATTTCTTTTGTTTGTACATTTTATTGAGTTCTACAAAATGCACACAGCTGTGCTACTCAAAGTGTGATAGTGGACTGGTACACCAGTCTGTGACCAGAGGATACAGAAATGGAGAGTAAATTACTGTTTTATTTTTTTTTCTTATTTTATTTTTCATTATTGTTGGCCTAATTGTTTCATGATCATTTAGATTACTGGCATAATCATTTCATCATCATTCAGGGATAAAGATGATGCTGTGGTTTAAAGTTCAAGAAACCTCTTTACATGCAATTACTCTAAATTTCAGGATAAAAGGATAAGATGTGCAGATTGCTGTGACTGTTGATACAACTGGTTAGCTCAGAAGTGTGGCATTCATAATTTGAAATATGTACCACACCACACTGGCCACTCTTCTCATTCTACAGGCGTTCTAAAAAATATGACAGAGTTTTTTTTTTGTCTTGCTTTATGGTTGATTAGGTGCTGGGGAGGAACCCAGGGCCTGGTGCATGCCGAGCGTGGCTCTACCACTGAACTGCACCTGCAGCCCAGTAGCCTTCATGTCAGTGGGAAAGCAGGCTTCATTCTCTGGGGGTTTATCTTAAACAGGCGACAACTTTGGCTTGCTCTCCTTCCTCCTGCTGTGCTGCTGTGGGGACCACAGATGGCTGTGTGTACTTCCTGGATGTATGCAAGGTGGAATCCCCTGCTGTTTATCACAAGGCCTTCCTCTCCAAGTCCGCTGTGCAGCACCTCACGTAAGCACCCCTGCTCTCAGCAGCGCTTCTGTCAGGCCTGTCTCTCGAGGATTCCAGGAAGGCCATCATCGCTTTGAAATGTATATTTCATGCGTTTTATTTGTGGTGAATGTTAATATGTTCACTTGGTTCGACATTCATAAAGTATACAGAGGGCCGGGTGTGGTGGTGCACACCTGTAGTACTAGTACTTGGGAGGCTGAGACAGGAGGATCGCAGGTTCAAGGCCAGCTTCAGCAACTTAGTGAGACCCTGTTTCAAAAATAAATAAATGAATAAATAAATAAGCAAGCAAGCAAGCAAGCAAGCCTGGAGGTCCAGCTCACAGGTAAAAAGCCCCTGGATTCAATCCCCAGTGCCCCCCCACACACACATACACACAGAGGACTGTGTCGTAGAAAGTCCCCTGCACACCTGCCTCCCCCTGGAGGCAGCCTGTTACCAGCTTCCTGTGTCCCTTTCCAGACATTTTATCTACAAAAAAAGCACAAAGATAAGTGCTTTCTTTCATCACGTGCTTAACTATATGCCAGGTGCTTCTGTTGTGTAGCTCCATAGTGTAGAGACTCTACTCTCTCCCTTTTACGAATGAGGATGATGACGCTCAAATAGTTTAAATAACGTGCTCAATGTTACACAGATAGGTAGTGGCTCGTGTTGGGATGTGAGACCCAGCAGCTGGGCTCCAGAGTCACCACCAGGCAGCAAACTATACACAATGTTCTCGGCCTCGCTTTATTTTTTACTCAATATATCTTAGCCGGGTGCAGTGGTCCACACCTATAATCCCAGTACTTGGGAGACTGAGACAGGAGGATTGCAGGTTCAAGGCCAGCCTCAGCAACTTAGTGAGGCCCTCAACAACTTAGCAAGGCCCTGTTTCAAAATAAAAAATTAAAAGAGCTGGGGGTGTAGCACAGAGGCAGAATGCCCTTGGCTTCAATCCCCAGTACCAAAAATAAAAAATGTAAGTTGAAGAATGTTTTATTTTTGTGGCACTGGGAATTAAACCCAGAGGACTTCTACCTCCAAGCTACACTCCCAGCTCTATTTTATTCTTTATTTCGAAACAGGGTCTCACTAAGTTGCAGAGGGCCTCACTAAGTAGCTGAGGCTGGCCGCGAACCTGGATCCTCAGGTCTCAGCCTCCCAAGTACTGGGATTAAAGCGTGCGCCACCATGCCCTGTTGAAGATTGTTTTATATCCACAAAAAGACTTTCCTCATTCTTCTTTATAGTGGCATAGGTTTCCATCATATGAACATTTAATCATTTTTTAAAAACAGTATATTAGGGTTGGAAATATGGCTCAATGGGAGAGCATGTGCCTGGCATGTGTGAGGCCCTGCATTCCATCCCTAGCACCACAAAAAATATAAAAAAATGAAAAAATAGTATATTGGGAGACATTTAGATTATTCCAAATCTTTTGAAGCAGCATTTTTAAGAAGACATTGAATTTGGACTTGAGTGTTGTGTTATTATTATTCTTTCTTTTTAAAATCTATCTTAACAGTAAATATTAAGAACTGACACTTGTGCCTTACTTAACAGCCTATTGAAGCCCATTAAATGTCATCCTTAAGACACTGGATGAAAAGGAATTATGCTTGTCCCTGTTAGAAAGATTAGGAATTCAGAGCCGGGCATGGTGGCGCATGCTAGTAATCCCAGTACTTTGGGAGGCGGAGACCGGAGGATCCGGGTTCGTGGCCAGCCTCAGCTCTCTCTCTCTCTCTCTCTCTCTCTCTCTCTCTCTCTACTTAGTGAGGCCCTCCGCAACTTCGTGAGACCCGGTTTCAAAATAAAGTATAAAAAAATAGGGCCGGGGGTGTAGCACAGAGGTAGAACACCCCTGGGTTCAATCCCCAGTACCACAAAAAAAAGAGAAAGATTAGGAATTCAGGTCCAAAGAGGCAAAGAAAAGCCTTCACCCAAGATTTCACACTAGTGCAGAGGAAGCGGGTTTCTGCATCTAAGCTGCTCTTGCTGAGAGCTCGAAGCCTCCAGCCCGGGGGAAGGCTATATATAACCTCCCCATTGGTCCCCTGCTCTTCTGTACCACAAGATTTTGTGGTGCCTCTTCTTCCTCAGATCCTTTGCTCTTGTTCTGATTTGTATCTTCCCACTTTTTCTAATTTGAGGAAGTTATAGAAATGTTTCACTCCATCCTTCCTAGTACCTGTGTACCAGTCATGGGGTACTGAAATGTTACACCCATCACTAATTTGAGTATAGCTTATTTCCACTTGGAACTCTAGAAAGCGCTACCAACATATTTCATTCACTTGTGATGAAAGCAGTTTCTTATCTTTTCTGAGTATCTTTTTGTTTTTGGTATTGGGGATTGAACCCAAGGGCATTCTATCTCCAAGCTATATCCCCAGATCTTTTTATTTTTTTTATTTTGAAATTGGGTCTAACTAAGTTACTGAGGGCCTCGCTAAATTGTGGAGGCTACACCCAAACCTGCAATCCTCCTGTCTCAGCCTTCCAAGTACAGGGATTACAGGCATGCACTACCACACCTGGCTCCTGAGACCTCCTGTTATAAGCTGCAACTCGGAGTAGTATTGGCTTAGAGCATAATTATTATATCTACATGTAATCACTTGGCTTTTATAAGGTCAGAGGATTATTAGAAATTAGAAACCATATGAGTGGCTGGTGCCAGGCATCATGGCGCATGCCTGTAATCCCAGCACTCAGGAGGCTTAAGGAGGATTACAGGTTCAGGGCTAGCCTCAGTAACTTAGCAAGACCCTGTTTCACAATAAAAAATAAAGAGTGCTGGGGCTGTAGCTCAGAGGTAGAATATCTCTGGGTTCAATTCCCAGTACAAAAAAAAAAGAGTGACTGGTTTTGAACATATCTCCCAATATTGTTCATCCAATAAATTTGTTTACCATCTAGCTGGTGATTCAAGTAGGATCTAATCATCAGATTTCTTCTTTTCTAGTTATGACCAGAGAGGAATATATCTGTTAGTTGGAACATCAGAAGGAAACATCTTTGTTATCAATGCCAACCCCTCAAGCTTATTTCAGATCCTTGGATTCACAGGTACAACATAGGATATTTATTAATTTAAAATATCAATCACTGCACTCCAAAAAATTTAAAGTTAGGAAAATGGAACTATAGTAAAACATTTATGGCATGTTTTCTAAAAGACAAACATTTAAGTAATAATTAAAAGTTATTTAGGAGAATTCCCACATTATATTTAGAGGTTTTGGGAATATTAAATTATCTGCTTGGTATATAGTTGATGCTAAAAATATGTCTTGTATTAATTATTGAATTAATTAATGAAATGGCTGAACATTTCTTATATATATATATTTTTTTTTTTTTTTTTTGCGGTACCAGGGATTGAACGCAGGGGCGTTCTACCTCTGCGCTACGCCCCCGGCCCTATTTTTTATACTTTATTTTGAAACCGTGTCTCACAAAGTTGCGGAGGGCCTCACTAAGTAGAGAGAGAGACAGAGAGAGACAGAGA
>PVJS01026794.1:0-26725 GCA_004027185.1 Glis glis | reverse complement strand
GAGGAGGAGGAGGAGGAAAGAAAGAGGTGAAAGAATAAATAAGACAATAGAATTTTTGCTTTATTCCTGATTTGCATCAATCCTGTGATTCTTAGTTTCATTAATTTTAAAAATTTACTATCTAAATTCAATTTGATTTTATTTTATGTGTACTAAATGAATATGAATTACACACATTCACGTACACTGGGTAACAAAGAGAATCATGAGAAGGAAATACCACAAGTAGTTTACAGGTCAGTGAGACTGAGCGGTGGTTCCAGCTTCTCTTGCTGTTGATCAGCCTGGGCGATTCCGCCGGGGAGAGCAGAGCCGGCGCAGTGAAGTAAACACAATATCCCTGCCTGTTCTCTGGAAAAGCTCCATGGACAGAAGTCTTTTCCATTTGGATATTTATCAAATTCTAGTTACTGGTTTCTCTCTGTTCTTTTAATTTATAAACATCTTAAAAAACAAAAACTCTGCACAAGTAGATATTCCTGGCACCAAAATTTGCTACTAACTAATCACCATTTCCCCCCCTAAATTTTCTGAATCCTTACTTTTCCATAAAGAGGCTACTCAAAGGGTTAAACATGAGTTAAATAATCATCCACTACCATTTCTCTTGATAAATTTTTCCCTTATGCCAATTAGTGATATATTCTAATCATTTATCCACTCAGCCGACATTTATCAAATACTTACTACACCAGGCACTTTAGTGGGTTCTGGAAAAACCAAGGGATATAAGTGTCCTGTCCTTGAAGAATTCAAAACAGAGTACAGTACAGAGGGGGAAACAGCTTACAAATGTATAAATTCACCATGAAATATATTCAAAATGCTACCAGTACACAGAGGAGGTCTTCGTGTGACCCATGCCCTAAAGGATGAGAGCCGTGAGGAAACGCTCCAGACTGACTGGCTAAATGGGTCTGTTCTGGCAGAAACCAGAGAGAATGCTCGAAAGAGTGTAACTGAACATAACTCAATAAAGGGACTAGTTATAGGAGTGTGGGTTGTGTAAAAATGAGCAGTAAGGAATGGGGAGGATCCCAGAGACTAGCAACTTTGGAAAGCAGTTAGCGTTCCTAGGTCTGAGGAGACACAAGAGAGAGGGATGGAGAGAAGGGAATGGTGTTATTAGTAGCCTTATATGCATATATATTATTAATAAAGTGAGTAGAGGAGGCTCTGTAACACAACAGATAGCACATTAGACTTCTAATAATTTGAGCTAATATATGAATATGTAATATATATTAATAGTGAGTTATGTGTACATGGGCATGTGCACGCATGTTATGTGTGTGTGTGTGTGTGTGTGTGTGTGTATGCAACAGTGCTTGTCTGGGTATCATCAAGGGTTTTTAGATATCTACCATCTTGCACTCTAGAAAAACACTTGGAGCTGGGCATGGCAGCCCAAGCCTATAATCCCAGTACTTGGGAGCTGAAACAGGAGGATTGCAGGTTTGAGGCCTTAGCAACTTAGTGAGACCCTCAGCAACTTAGTAAGACCCTATTTCAAAATAAAAAATAAAAGGGCTGGGGGTATATCTTGGAGATAGAATGGTCCTGGGTTCAATCCCTAGTTCAAGGAAGGAAGGGAAGAAGGGAGGAAAACACTTGGAGTAGAAATCAAATAGAATTTAGGTTGGCTTCCTTACATGGAGAAGAAAAATTAAAGAAAGAAAGGCAGAGAAATGGAAAGAAAGTGATATGAAAAGGAAGGCCAGAAGCAGTATTTACAATCCATTTAGGAGGGAGGGATTGAATTACAGGCTCTTTCAGAACAATCATAGGACACCCCACACATACCCTCATCTCTTCCTCTCAGGTGTAGGATTCTGGAAGATCATCAATGGTTTAATTGTTTATTTACATAAGAACCAAGAGGTTAAGGAACGCATTAGAAAGCATATATACAGGGCTAGCTGTACATCACAGAGTAGAACACCAGCAAGGTCTGGACCAGGAGACAGCTGCTGGCCATCAGGACGATGCATGAACAGAGAACACTGGAGCACACAGAGCTGAGATGGTGCCTTAGGACCCAGGAATAAAGTGTCTACATGCGCTTTCTTTGACTAAGCACTAAAAGAAATAGAGATAATAGTAAATACATGAACTGGAAAGGAACTCAGAGAAGTGATCGGAATCGCTTAGACAGTTTCATGGGATGGAATAACATTAAGGAGGGAACGGTCCGTTCAAAGGACTATATATTTCCTGATGATGACAGCAGTAAGCCAAGTAGGGTTGTTTTTTGTTTGGTTCTTTTTGTGCTTTTTCCAGTTTGATGGGAAATGTCATTGACAAAGCCACTTAAAATCAATTGACTGAATCACTTAAGAGAAGCAAAGAGAGTGAAATATTAATTTTGGCAGGAGAAAGGCCTAGAAAGGCATTCCTCATTTCTATTTGTGGCATCCACTTAGTAAATGATCGGTTTACACCTGAATGCCTGTGTAAAGGCCATGAATGCAGGCTCTAAATGCTGAGTTAAGGTCTGGGTGAATCAAAGCGCCCAAAGCTAGATCTAAATTTGTTTCTCCCTTTTTCCCTCAAATGTGCAGAGGCCATGAAATATCATATACTTGCAATAACCAGCTTTTAAAACATATTAGAATCACAACAATAAAAACAAAATTCCTAAAGTTTCCAAGAATGATTCTAATAAAATAGAGAGAGGGAGAAATTATTTTGGAAGTTTTTTTTTCCTGAAATGATACTATTTTGCTTTGTTGTGTGGAATGCCAGTAGAGATGGTGCCTTAAACTTATGCTTTCTCGCATCTGATCTCTTCCCCAAACAGAGCAAAGATTCATAAAATACAAAAAGAGAAAACCAGAAAGACATCTAGAGTTTAAAAGAAAAAGGAGAAGGAAAGGGGAGGAGGTGAAGGGCAGGAAAAGCAAAGACCTCTAAAGGCAGAAGCCTGAAGGCACAGGCCTATGTGTTCCATGTAAAGACCTACTCCAATGTCTCCAGGCAGGCAATGATGCTTGGAATTTCAGCTCCTTCTGGGGACTAAAAGTGTTCCCTTGCAACAGATGACCCACCTTCACCCACGCTGAACCAAGATACCTCTGGCTTGGTGTAATATTACCACACAGCAGGAGACCTAAGCCACAAATATAAGTCCTGGTTCTTGAGTAGGGGCCAGGGATTTGTGTGTACTATTAAGCAGAGAAGGGGGCTGGAGAGAAAGAAAGAAAACATGGCATTAATGCACAAACAGAAGCCCTCTCTCATCAAAATTAGCAGGAACCCCAAATTCAGAAGCACATAATTAATAAAGACAACCAAACCAATAACCTATATAATTGGACAAGGAGATACTGATAAATCTCAATTATGCTAAAGATTTGAACATACCTATATCAGAGAATAATAGATGACAAACAGAAAAGAATTAAGAGTATAGGCAGTTTGACTAACATGTCATTCTTGATTTGTAGGGCAAGTCAGCTAGACACGCCCCTATAAGGAGAGATTTTCCTCCCTGAAAAAAGGAAAGGTGCCTAAGGGGATTTTCCCTTTCCTCTCCTGGGACACCCACCATTATGTGGCAATTTTGAAGGCACACAACAGAAGGCCTGCCCTATCAGATATCAAACTGTAGTGCAAGATTGTGGGAACTGAGACAGTGGGATACTATGCAGAAATAGACAACCAGCCCAGTAAAACAAAACAGTGATCTCAGAAACAGACCCAGGTATAGACATGGATACTTGGTGTAATAATACAGAAGTGTCCTTACAAAGTAGGAGAAAAGAATTCTAAGGCAATTGGCTTTATACACACACATACACACACACACACACACACACACACACACAGAGAGAGATTTAAAATGCATAAAAGGGGGACTTAATATATATATATGTATATATATATATATACATGTATACCATTATAACTGGAATATTTTTATAATAAAACTCTTAAAACACAAAAACGGGAGACTGATAAATTTGACACATTAAAATAACCCACAAAGCCAAAGATGCCTGTTGAGAGAGACGGCCTGCATTAGCCTGGAGTGCACAGTCTTGCTCTGTATGTCAAGACTGCGAGGGCCTGACCTCTCTTCATCCAGTTTACTTCTCAGGATTGTCTCTGCAGTGAGCAAATTTGAGAGGTGATGGAACATCTCTCCCCAAACACCAGTCTTGATCGCACTCAGTAGAAAAGGGATATATTCCCCAAGCACAGTGTTCCTGTTGTGTGATGTAACCCACTGTGTGCAGGCACACACCCACCTCCTATCCCAGTGGCACGTGGGGGACATGGAGACCCAGCACCATTGTTATGGCTTCTAATATAAGGTTCACATTTGTATCTACAAGCATATGTCCCACTGTTTTTTAGCCTTAGTTCTACTCTTTTCTTTCTTTCTTTTTTTTTTTTTGTAGTACTGGGGATCAAACCCAAGGGTATTTTACCCCTGGGATACATCCCCAGTCCGATGTTATTTTTTTTTTTTTATTTTGAAGCAGGGTCTCACAAAGTTGCCAAGGCTAGCATCGAACTTGTGATCCTCCTTTCTCAGCCTCCCAAGTACTGGGATTATAGGCGTGCACCACCACACCCAGCTAGTTCTATTCTTAAATGCATTCAATACTCAATACCAGTCCTTATTTCTCCTGACTTCACCCATCACTTGCATGACTAGATTCCAACCTCTCATGTTTTTCAGGAAGGGCCTCTTGGAACAGTATTTCCTGTACTCTTCTTTGCATATTGAAAATATCTACCTCTGGCTTAAATAACTGAATATGAACTTGTCTGAATTTAAAATTGTAGGGTCATTTTTTTCTTTCTGAGGACTTTATAGATACTACCCCCATTGTCTTCTAGCACCAGAGAGTGCTACTAAGAATTCTAATATCAGAATAAACTTTCCTCCAATAGGCGACTTGATTATTTTTGTCTAGATGCCCATAGATTTTGTTCAATATCTTTGAAGTCCATTAACACCAAATGTGTCTCAGTGTGAAGCAGTCAGTATCACCTTTTCCTGAACTGGCATGTTCTTTCAGTCTGTAAGTCCAGCTTTGACTTTATTTCAATAAAATGTCCCAGTGTTAGAATTGCTGGTGCTTTTTTCCTGTTCCGTTTGTCATGTTGTCTTCGGAGATACCGATTATCCTTATTTTGAACTTCTTTTATTCTGACTCCACTCTTATCATTCTCTTATCTCTATGCCATATCATTTTCCATCCCATTTTCCATTTCATTCTTCATGCCCCTGAAAGCATTTTAGAAGTATCTAGTCTTTCTTTCCTTTCTTATGTAATATCCATTTCTGTATGGGTACATATTTTATTCTGCTTCTTCCCAACTCTACCACCTCAGTCTGTTTTTTGCTGCTTAACATTTATTTCTTAAGCCCTTGTATCTCTTTTTTGAGCACTTTGATTTTTCCTGAGAGATTGTACTTTTTTTTTTTTTGCGGTATCGGGGATTGAACCCAGGGGCATTCTACCTCCGCACTACACCCCCGGCCCTATTTTTTATACTTTATTTTGAAACCGGGTCTCACGAAGTTGTGGAGGGCCTCACAAAGTAGCTGAGGCTGGCCGCGAACCCAGATCCTCCGGTCTCAGCCTCCCAAGTACTGGGATTACAAGCGTGCGCCACCACGCCACGCGAGATCATACTATTTTAATTGCACGAAAGACTGTTATCAATTTTTCTGGTGTATACTCTTCACCTAGCTTTTGTTTTCACATTCTTTCCCCCTTTTTTCTTATGACATCTCTGCAGAAGCCCCATACTGGTTGCTGTTTGTTAGGTACTAATATTTATTTATTTATTTATTTCCTTATTTATTTATTTGGTACTGGGGATTGAACCCCGGGGGGCACTGCACTCCCAGTCCTTTTTATTTTTTGTTTTGAAATGGGGTCTCATTAGGTTGTTGAGAGTCTCACTACATTGTTGAGGCTGTCCTTGAACTTACAGTTCTCCTGTCTCAGCCTCCCAAGTACTGGGATTACAGGTGTGCACCACCATGCTCGACTTCATTCTTTATCTATTGTCTATGACTGCTTTCCTGCTACAGTGGCAGACTTGAGTAGCTGCAACAGAGGCTGCGTGACTTGGACAGCCTAAAATATTAACTACCTGGGCATTTACAGAAAAATCTTGCCAGTTCCTGATGTAAGAAATGAATTGAGTTCCACTTACTGGTTACTACTGATAAAAGACTCCAGACTTAGTGAGGTGACATGTTAACATGTAGCTTTTTCTCTGGTAGAAATATAAGTAATTTTTCTTCAATGGAAAAGTAAGGGTCTAGTTTTGTCTCTAACCAGCTTTGTTTATAATCTCAAAATCTTATCCCAGCATTGCCTTAAATATCTAACTTCTCAAATGTTCCTTAGACTGATTTTAACATGTTATTGGTTCTTTCGTAAATTAATGAGTTAAAACAATCTTTGATCAACACTTATTTTATATATATGTATATACACACACACAAAGTCATAATGTTTTCTTTTATAAATTATATTTTAATAAGTAAGTGGTAGAAATACAGCTTTTTGTATTTTTCCATATTGCCAGACATTTATTTCCAAAACATTTGTAAAATAATCCATCATTCTCTCCACCCACCTAATTTCAAATGTTTCCTTTGTCATCTGTGTGAATTGACTGAGAGAATATAATTTGTGTATCGAGTATAAATTTCTAAGGCCTCAGATACCGCTGTACAAAAAAGTAATACATTATTTTTCTATAGTCCAACTAAATCTCTTCTTGATCCCAGTTCAGCTTGTTGACAGAAGACAAAAGGGACCACTCTGTTAAGCTCAGCCACTTGAGGCTTTCTCTGTCATTTCAGACTTAAACTCACCGAGTGCTGAAACTTTCCCCAGGTGACTTGCAACTTCCAGGAAGCTATGGACAGAAGCAGCTCTGCAGAGACCCTCTAGCTCAGACTGGCTGGTGCTAACAGCAAGGCGACCTCGCTGGGCCTCAGCACAGTCATCCCTCACACTGCGATGCCTAACTACCCACAGGTCACGACTCCAAGCCTCCTTCATCCTGACAACAGGCTTCCTCAGGTCCCAGCCCTCTCAGTGTTAACTTTGGTCAGGAAACGGGGAACGTTGTGTTTGCCGCTCATGCCCCTCTGTGGCTTTAGAAAAACTGCCAGGCATTCATGGCCACCTGGCTCCCCCAACACTGCCACTGCTCATGTTTTCCCCTACAGTGGTATTTGGGGGGGACTATCAACCTCCCCCCACCTGGACCACCACAACCATGACTGTGTGGGGACTTGAGTCTGGAGTGGTATGAGGAAGACTGACATGTAGGACTCTTGGCCTTAGTCTGAGTAATCCAACAGTGGGCTAGTCTAGGGCTTCCTCTGTTCTCTTTAAAACTAGTTGCTTTGTTCATAACTTTGGGCTCTGATTCCTTCCAGCCTTTGGGAAATCCCGGCTCTTACAAATGAAAAGTTTTGGTCTGTGAGAATAATTACACTGCTACAAATTTTAAGACTGGGAATCAAAAGCACAAAATGTTGGTATTCATTTCTATATTCTGTGTAATTTCTCCCCTGAAGTGACATCCCAGGCTAACTGCAGAGTTAGGAAGAGGAGCGAGAGGCAGACTTCCCTTCACACCTTGATATGAACGCCTTTTCCTGCAACTTTTGCTTTATGTTATGTCAGTATCTATGGGTTACAACAAATCTAAAGCTGGAACTAGTGCTCAGCATAGGATAAAGCTCTTTGCTGTTATAAATATCAGGGGCATCAAAGGTGAAGGAGAACAGCTTGTGATAGGGTTGCTAGTAATAATAAGGAAGGAAGGTCCTAAGTACTCACAGAAAGGTACGATTGAATTCTGGATTTGCTTGGTGATGTTGAGATCTTATATTTGTTCCTTTACAACTATTAAAATATCTCTATTGTTGAAATACTTCCTTTAAAGATAATTTTGTCAAGCCTGAACCTTTTCTAATACACTCCCCCTATACTCTGAAACAATTTTCTAAACTCTACCAACAAGAGAACAGTCTCTACTGGATTCCAATATGTATTGGGGTCTTTGGACTCTCTTCCGGTCAGCTGTTCTTTATAAGGAATTAATCTCTAATTTTATAATAATTTTAATAGCTTCACAGGAAAAATATCACCCGTTGCTCATCGTTGTTGCTTTTGTAGCTCTTCATGCATGCATGTTTACTTTTCCATATGAACTTTTAGGAAGTAAAAATCATGCTGTCAAGTTCCACTTTCATTTTCTTATCTTCAAAGGGATAAAAATATTTTTAGATTTGCTCTTTGTCAACCAAATCCAATCCAATCAGATCATGTTTACCAATGTTTCTTGGAGCTCCTCTCTGATAGTCATTCATATCCCTCATTAAATCTAGATGACAAAGGGTTTTAATACCAGTCTATCTATTCGGCATTCTGAGCTGGGGAAGGAGGATAATCCAGACAAAGACCATTGTCTCTGCAGTTTTCTGTTTGCTGATTACACTGTGTCAGCACCAGGTTTGGATGTCTGGTTTCCTGTTCAGCCTGGCTTCTTCTCCTGTCCGTGGTGTGACCGTGTCTGATCTGCTTCTCTACCTGACCACTAGGGTAGTGGACAGCACAACAGCACCTACAAATCAGAAGCTTGAGGAGGCTTTGGTAAGAACTGTGTCAAAGGAAAGCACAGCATGGTAGTTTTGAACTTTCTTTTTTTTTTTTGCGGTACCGGGGAATGAACCCAGGGGCATTCTACCTCCGGGCTACACCCCCAGCCCTATTTTTTATTCTTTATTTGGAAACAGGGTCTCACTAAGTTGCAGAGGACCTCACTAAGTATCTGAGGCTGGTCGCGAACCCAGATTCTCCGGTCTCAGCCCCCCAAGTACTGGGATTACAAGCGTGCACCACCACGCCCGGCCAGCATGGTGGTTTTGCATGGACATAAATACTCCCCTAGCCCAACTTCTCCACCCCATTCCCCGGCAACAGCCTTGGTACAAAACCTTCACAGCCTCTAAAACAATACAGAGCAGATCGATCTCCTATTTTTCCCCCCACATGGTTCACTTTTACCCCCAGACCTGCCTCTCAAGATGGGAGGAATTTATCCTCACTTTGAGGGGGAGGAGTGAGAAGAAAGAAGAAATGATGAGGAGTGGCCCAGTATTTTCTGTCCAGTCCCGCAATACAGTTCTACAGTGTTCTGCAGTGATGACAAACAAAACCCCAAAACTCTTTTAACTTTTAATAATATGTCAGCACCTTTCTTGCTTATAATCTAGATGGTGTTTTTTTACCCACCCCCTACTTCATACCATGAAGATCTTACAGTCCCCACTGTTCCTCCAGCTCCGCCCCACCTTCAATATCAACTTCCACAATCCGCACAGTTTCATGGGGTTTGCCAAGGAGCTAGAGCACAACAGCCAGATGAGCAAAGAATGACCCTCATCCTTAGCTGGTATAAATGACTTACACATCTGCTTTCAGCTGAACTAGTGAACACCGAGTTTGCACCAAGTTTGTGTCCAGGCTCCAGTCTGCCACTCTGAGCTACTTGCTCTTTCAGAGACCCAGGAGTGGCTCAGGAGTCCTGGCAGCTGAAGCCCCCACACCCATCCCTTGTTGCCTTTGCTTAGTGGGAGCTTCTGTGCAGCCTGCCAGGCACCAATGACCACTGCTACCTTTCAGGGGCTTTCGAGTCAGGCAGCAGAGGTCACTCTGGCAAGTTATTTCATTCTCCACTCTTACCATTAGGGTAATAATAATACGTACCTCACGAGGTGAGGATTAAAGGAACTGAAGTGTTTCATGGAGTGTCTGGAGCACTCTATAACTGCAGGCAATTGGTGTGTGTGCGTGCGTGTGTGTGTGTGTGTGTGTGTGTGTGCATATTCTCCCAAGGGCCCTCTGAGTTTTATACAATCACAGGACACTTGCAAGGCTATTGTTTATGTGAACCAACATCCACTGAAACAGAAACAACCCCAAGCTTTACTAAAATCTGGGGAAACACTCCTAAACATTTTAAACATACACATATTTTTTTAAAAACTCAATGTTGTTTTACAATACTTATTAAATCTCTAAAATTATCATCAGTTTCTTATTCTTTGAGAAAAACAAACGTAAAGGCATAGACAATAATCTTTTCTAAGTACAGTAAAAAGTCATTCTCGAAGGTATTCAAACAATTCCTAATTGCTAGACAATTTCTGTTCTTTGAAGAGAGTTCTCAGCAAAGATATTAAATTGCTGCCAAGGGTTTGGACATTTAACTTTCAAGAACTTAGATTGATGATGATCATTATTTTCAGTATTGTTGTGTGGTTTTTTTCCAGCAGATTTCTCTCTCTCAAAGAGCCAAAGGGCTGAACAGAACCTAAAAGCTGGCCACAAATCACCAAGGAGCAGCAAGCCAGAGGCCCTGTATTCAATGATGCTTCCTTTGGAGTACTGGGAGCTACTGGTGAGGTGGGAAGGTGGCTCTTCCTCCTCATTAGGCTGCTCTGTGCCAGTGTCCACAGGCCCAAAGCATAGTGAAAGAGCCTGGAAACCCCGGCAAGACAAGGCTGCTGCAGAGAACAGCCCAGCCGAGGCTGATACGACACACAGCTCAGTGGCAATTTGTCCAGCTGCAGGAGCTAAGGGCATGGTCTCTCTAGTTATTTACTTGCTTCCTCTCCTAACTGAGCTGTGTGAGACTGGGCAGCCACTTTGTCCCTTAACTCCTTCATCTGTTAATACACAGGACTAGAATGGATCTTGAAGGTCCCTGTCAGCTTAGTCTGTTTCTAAGGTGAGAACAAAACTAGCATGAAAATACATCTAAAAGAAAGAAATTTTCATTTGTAAAATGTCGCCTCATGATTAGAAGAGTCACAAAGAGAGTTGTGCCAATCGCAATTTCACCAGTTTAATTACAGATAAACTCAACTTCATTCCATTCATAGTCTTTGACTCCATATGAAAAATAAAAGATAACTTACTGGTGATTCAATGTCCTCTAGGAGTAAAACAGAACACCGCTCACATTTCAACAGAGTTTGGGCCCGATGCATTATTTTCTTGACAATTTTCTCCAGGTCAGTCTGTTCTTCAAAGAGGTCATTCACCACCTCTAGCAAGGCCTGTGAAAGAGGAGATGGGTGTGTTTAAGTGGATATAAGTCTGAAAAAAGTTGGCTATTTCCCCCCCACACACACAACCCCACATAGTCTTTGCTCTAATAACATAAATAATTTTGTATGGCTAATTTTTAAAGCATTTGTGATTGTCTTAGCATAGTTCCATTATTTCATTTTCTAACACACTCTTAAACTATAAAATACAACTGGAAAATGGATCCCATCCATATAACAGGGACCCTGTAGGCATTAGCTATAACTCCCCCCACATACACACACTGTATTTTTTCTGCAGTGTGACTATTATAAATCTAACATTTTATAAATAACAAATACTTAATTTTCCCCAAAACATATTTATTTCAAAAAAACTACAAAATGACCCTTCTTCCATATCAGGAAAATACAGCACCATGGTCAAACATAAGACTTATTTTCACATCTCTCATAGAATCCTGAAGGAATTATAGAGGTGAATGCTAATTATGGTTCAGAACCTCCCAAAAGTATATGAAAAAAGCCCACTTATTCCTCTCCACAAGATAAGGAAATACTGCTTCACACCCAACTGTCCAGGGGGACATTTGATACTACTATATATTTCAGGAAAGAAAACATTATTAATTCTGTCAAAGCATCAAAATGAAAAGCACATAAATTAACAACAACAAAAAAACTTAAATTCTAGCTTGAACACTTTGTACTCATTTAAAAATTAAATTAAGCTGGGGATGGTGGTACACACCTGTAATCCCAATAGTTAGGAGGCTAAGGCTGAAGAATAGCAGGTTCAAGGCCAGCCTCAGCCACTTAACAAGACCCTGTTTCAAAATAAAAAAATGAAATAGGGCTGGGGGTTTAGCTTGGAGGTAGAATGCCCCTGGGTTCAATCCCCAGTTCCACACACACAAAAAATTAAATTATTGTAGCCTGTCACTTTCTCTACCTAAGTGAGCTTGCAATTTATACTTTGAAATAATATTTGCTTAGAATTTTTAAGGGCATGGATATTTTCAGAGATTTCAGAATAATGGGCTATGTACAGGTGGTAGATATTATGCTTCTATCAGAGCAATCAAAGAATTACATGGCCAAGGAATGGGCCCGAGGTTGCTTTATTCAGTAGAGTTCAATAAGATGTGTAATCTCAGTTCCGACCTCTTACAAAAAGATTCTGTGAATCTTCAAGTTCACATCTATTCAGATGGTGTTGTTCATCATCTCAGGGGCATGACTAATTTTCAACTTTAGCAATGAATTTAATTTGTCCTGAAACCATTTGAAACGTGAAAATTTCTTTTCTGAATCTATTCAGGTAGAATAGCATTTGAATGAGCTAAGGGATCCCATGAAATGAATCCAGTTTACTGAAAACTGAAAGAGGACCAAAGTTCCTGGGTGGCGTTCCCTCTGAAGACTGGCTAAGGGCCATATTGCTCTATGATCCCAAATCAAAGAGAAACACCAGGAAGTAAAACACAGTTTTAAGTGAAGCCCGACTCCTCAGGCATTTGGACAGCAAGTCGCTGTAAGGGGTCAATGCACAATAACTTCATGTTCAAGTACAACATAAAAAGAAAAGAGACAATTGTCAGAATCATTACAAGTGAAATTCCATATTATTAAGGGTTGAAACATTATTTTCTTAATCATTCAGACTATTTCTTCAGATGAATCATATTAACTGAACAATTATTTAACTTTTCAGTTTGTTGTGACTGCGTGGAGAGAGCCTCTGGGACCTATATACAAGAACATTTATCTCGGAGGAAAACTAATGTGTCTTGAGTCTTGCAGTGAAAAAAATCACATTATAGTAATTTTATTGTTTCTAATTAAAAATTGCTGCTTTATTATCGAGTGATGAAAAAGTTTCATAAATAACAATGCAGACTAGCTCTAGAAGAGGAGAAAAAAAGAAGGAAATCTAGGAAGATATGCAATTCAACAGGCTCTGGAAGCATTTCACACACTTGAATACTCCCTGCTTCTTAATGTCACCTGCCTTCCTGGAAACAAGTATCGGCATCCACCCCCTTTCTTTTAGTGACCTTCTTTTGTTCCTGTGCTCATCCATGTGTCTCTTTCCTTCTCTCATCCACACTTTGTTTCCCAGATTAACCTGCCTAGTCCGTTGGCTTTAAACACCATCTATAGGTTGCTGACTCTCAAATCTTAATCTCCAATCCTGACATCACCCCGAAACTTTACTGTTTACTTGCCAGATGCACAAGCCAAATTTCTTACTCATTTCCCACATCAGCAAGCCCTGCAGACTTCACCACTCATTTCTCCCACTTCTCACTGCCCCAGTCCCAGTCACATTATCTCTTGACTTCAATAGTCTTCTTCTAAATCCTCTCCCTGTTTTCAATCTTCCCCACCCCTCCACGTCCTTGTCTCCAGGGAAGCCAGGGCAGTCTCTTTGAAAAGTGAATTTGACTCAGCTCAAAATCTTCTAATGGCTTTCCATCACACTCAGAATAAGACAAAATTTTTGACATGCCCACAGGCCTTTCTTCCATGTGCCCCCAGGCTCACCTCCCCATCCTCATTTTCTTTTCTTTCATTTTCTCCTTTTCCCTCTGCTCCCTAAACACACTAACTTGGGGCCTTTTTAAAATGAGCTAGTACTTTCCCCCCAAACAACAACAAAGATTTGTGTCCACTTCCATTTGAGCTTATTGCTTAAAGGGAATCTTCAGTCATAACCTTTCAGGATTATACAAATGAAAACAACTTCTGGACTATTCAAAACTCATCTACTGCTTTTAAAAGACCTAATGACTCAGAAACTGGAGAGACAGAGAACTTGGATGACTGTCAGCAATGTTTCTTTCTACTCACCCTGCTTCTTTCATATTCTTTCCTTGAGGCAGCAAAGAGCTGAGCATTAGATATGGCAATTCCACAAAAGGGAAGATACATCTGCATGACCTGGGGCAGAGAGAGCATTAAGAACATTAAACATGCATCGCTGAGCTAAAGTCCACATTTCCTACATATGTCTGATCAGAACACTTTCTTTTCAGCCATAGGGACTGAATATAGAGCTGTTGATACTAGTATCTTAACTTCAGAAGGGATATTTTTTCAGAGTTAACTACAGGATAGAATAAATCAAGCTTTAATTGGGGAATTCACATCTTTGAAGACATAATGTGAAGCAACAGATTATAAGACCTATGTCACAGGAACTGGGCCCCAGGAACCTTGTATTCCTACTTTAATAAAGGAAAATTGAGTAAGTGAATGAACTGGGAAACACCTGGAACCTAAGGCCCGTGTTCACACTCACACTCGCACGTAGGTAGGATATGAGACCGTTCTTTGTACATAGGTATCTGTAGCAGGGACTCTCACTTGACCTGTTGGCCACTAGATTTAAGCACACCTGTTGGGATGGGCCCAGCAGGAACTTAGTGGCCTTCCACAAAAGGGCTCTAGTTATGTCCACTGCTGGGTACGTAGAACTGGACACAAATGCAAACTGGTGGGTGGTTCTGCAGCAGCCTGTTTGAGGGAAGGCTGGGAGCCTTCCTATGGGAAGACACACCAGCCACGCTGAGTTTGACCCTGAGGGAGCCCTTCTCATCACTGGAGTCTCTGTCGAGCCTTCCTATGGGAAGACACACCAGCCACGCTGAGTCTGACCCCAAGGGAGCCCTTCTCATCACAGGAGTCTCTGTCGAGGGCCTTCGCTCAACTTCATCTCCAGAGTATGATTCCAGACAGCTAGCATGCTCCAAGTGAAGACTGGAGGAGCTATTTCCCTAAACTCACAATACAGAAGGAACAAGTGAAACGTGTTTGAAAGAAATAAATGTCTTTGGGACTTGTCTAAGGCGGAAGGGAAACAGCGTTTATAACACACGCTGACACACACCACGGTGCCCTGTGAAGAGGTACCGAGCAATAGCAACACAGAGCAGTTCCTAACACGCCCAGCAGAGGGCAGTGCACTGCGCACCTGGGTGAGTCACGAATTTAGCAGAGCACCTTCACAGAAGCACGTGCTGACAACCCGGGGGGGCGGGGGGACGCCAAAACGAATTACCTCAAGTGGAAGGTGATTTTGCAGAAGACTCGAGGTAAGTAAAAGATGAAGGGCAATTTACATTCCCTATCATTTCTTTCCTATTAAAACCTTGCTGTGGCTACCTGGGCATGCTTACCTCTATACTAGGGACTGTGAAAGAATTTCAGAGCCCCAGGGAAGCTAAAGCTATGTTCTCATTCCTGCAGAAGAGAAACAATGTTATTGGTACTAAGAAGAGATTTTTAAAAAATCAATGAGTTCTTTTTTTTGTAATATTAGGGATTGAACCCAGGCATGCTCTACCACTGAGCTGCATCCCCATCCCCTTTTATTTTTTATTTTGACATAGACAGAGTCTTACAGTTGCCCAGGCTGGCCTCCAACTTGTAATCCTCCTGTCTCTTCCTCCTGAGCCACTGGGATTACAGGTGTGAGCCATTGTAAATTCAATTTTACAGATCTTTTCAGGATATATTCCTTCACTAAATTTCCACTTGTTGCCTTCTGGAACCGGATATGACTTCTGTTGCCCTTTTATCCTCTTCCTTGACACTCTTCTTCATGCCTTAGTAAGTTTTTCCATAATCCAGCATGAAGCTTTTGACTTAAATCTGCCAGGTATTCCTCTAGAATTCCCCTGCCTTTAGCCAGAATGGGGCCACTTTCAACATCACCTACACACGGAGAAAACACTTTACTTGCAGTTTTCTATTTTTGGTTTTTTTTTTTTTTGGTTTTGTTTTTTCCTGCCATGGAGACAGTGTCTATGATAGGATAAAGAAGAGGAGGAAATATGGGTTACTTATTTTAACTCTCTACTACTTATTTATTTTGCCTTGAGAAGTTAAATCCAAGGTGGTTTATAAGTCAAACAAGTAGGAAGAAGAGTGTGACCAAATGACCACGTTAAATGTTTCCTAATATGTCACGGGATTTCCTCGTTTAATTGTAATACTAATATTTAATGGGCTATATACCAGGCATTGTGTGTAATTAAATGTTAGATCACTTTTTCCCTTTTTAGGGCTTTTTGTATGAAATTCAATGTCACCTAACCTCTCTGGGCCTATTTCCGTATCTGTAAAATGCCAGGTTTAAGGCCCTTTTTATTCTAATATTTGGCGATTCAAGTACTTAGAAATATCAGTGAGCTGTAATATTCTATATGCTAAAGAAAACAAAGAATTCAATAGCCATGTTTGTATCTTATTCAAGAAATAACCATTTATATCAATTGGCATTGATAACGTGGCAGGCATGATTCTATGTGTCAGGCACGATGGTAAACATTTTATATGTGCTATATCTATTTGATCTTCACAACTACATACATTAAACCATCACATCTATTTTCTAAATGAGAAAACAGAGGCTTTGAGATCTTGCACAAGTTGTCGGAAGATAATTTTCCATAAGTCTCTCATGTTTCTGCACATCTTGCAAACAGAAGCACTGGTTCTACTTTTCATGGGTGTTTATACAGTGAATAGTTTTGGAAGGTATAGGCATTGTCTCCTTCCAGAACAAAGAGCAGAACTGTTTACTATCCAATGTAATAAAGGCAATATCTCCCCCTAGGTAGAGGTCAGGCAGGCTCACTGTCCACCATAAAAGATTTGGGTTTCTTGCACTGGGCTCCTCTCCTGTAATGCAGTCCATTAAGTGTGCAGTTATCAGGATCAGGGAACCAGCACGAATGTTGATACTCTGTCTATTGCTACTACTGTGAGTAGTACACTATCCTTTGTCACTGATCCAGGTGTCCTATGTCTTCTGCCAGCTTTGATGAGACTGTGGCCAACTAACTCATTATCTTGCAAGTATAGTAAAATCCTGGACCTTTTCACAGTTCTTGACAAGGTCACCTAGGTAGTCAGTGGTGGGGCTGGATTTGGAATCCAATCAGCCTGGCCCTAGATTCTACCTTCCTACCTTCTACATTCTCCTGCCTCCCAAAGTGAACTCTATCTTTCATATTAGTGTGGTGGCCCAGTTGACTGCAACATGATAAGACAGACTTCTGGGACTCTAAGAAGATTCTTCTAGTGTATAAACAGTCATAAGAAACTGCAGAAGCAGAAAGTTCTGGTAGAGTAGACATAAGCTGGTTTTAGAGATAACCAGTCCTCAGGTGGTGATCTCTCTAGCAGTTGATTTAAGGAAAATCCTAAAAAGAAACCAGATGATGCTGATAGGCATCCCAGTGTGGTTATGGAGGCCAGACTAGAATAATCAAGCAGAAAAGAAGCTGGCTTAAGCCGGAGACAGGAGGATCGCAGGTTTGCGGCCAGCCTCAGCTACTTAGTGAGGCCCTCCGCAACTTAGTGAGACCCTGTTTCAAAATAAAGAATAAGCCGGGTGTGGTGGTGCACGCTTGTAATCCCAGTACTTGGGAGGCGGAGACTGGAGGATCTGGGTTCGCAGCCAGCCTCAGCTACTTAGTGAGGCCCTCTGCAACTTCGTGAGACTCGGTTTCAAAATAAAAAGGATAAAAAAATAGGGACGGGGGTATAGCTCAGAGGTAGACTGCCCCTGGGTTCAATCCCTGGTACCGCAAAAGAAAGAAAGAAGGAAGGAAGGAAGGAAGGAAGGAAGGAAGGAAGGAAGGAAGGAAGAAAAAGAAAGAAAGGAAGAAAGAAAGAAATATAGGGCTGGGGGTATAGCTTGGAGGTAGAACGCCCATGGGTTCAGTCCCCAGTACTGCAAAAAAGAAGGAAGGAAGGAAGGAAGGAAGGAAGGAAGGAAGGAAGGAAGGAAAAGGAAAAGGAAAAAAGAAGAAAAGAAAAGAAAAGAAAAGAAAAGAAAAGAAAAGAAAAGAAAAGAAAAGAAAAGAAAAGAAAAAAGAAAAGAAAAGAAAAGAAAAGGAAAGAAAAGAAGCTGGCTTTTGACTAGCCTGTCAGCAAGTGACAGGGCCCCAGCCTTCAGAGGTTTTAAGAATCAGTGGTAGAAGTAAGGGAAGAGCAGAAGGAAGGATGGCCTGGGTCAGTAGTAGAGTGGGTCTGGTGGTGTAGCCCAGCTACAGAGTGGAGAGTGAGTCAGGGACTGGGGACCAAGCTATGTCATGTGCACTGCCAGAGGGACCCAGTCTTAGGTCCAGTAGGAACACTTCAGTGTCTCCTGAGCCCGAGAACAGATGTCACAATGTCAGTTAATGAAAAAGCTTTTCATCCTCATCCAATTTTGTTTCTGCTAAGTCTAGTTTTTGTCTAAAAAGTTAGAATTTGCAAGTAATTTTTCCAAATAGTATGAGCTTTTTTTTTAGGCTAGTACTCTATACTCTAAAAAGATAATGTAAGTCAGGTTGGTAGGATTAATTCTTTAGTCTACCCTACGGCATCAGACAAAGCCCTCCTCAATTCAGTCCCGACATGTGAGTGGTATTGTCACAACCTCAAGAAAAGCCAACTCCCTAATTTTCCTCTGTTTAAAATGTCTAACAAATGTCACTTCCATGAAATTTTCTTATGTAAATGTAACAAACTCCTCGTATCTCATTGTAACTCCAATTCTTATTCTTCGATGGAGATAAAAGACAACAAAAACTCTGATAATTTAAACCAATTATGAAGCATTTAACATGACATTCTGAGTGGCAAAAGAGACTCCTGCTATCTTATTTTGTGTACTCTAATTTATCAAGTTGATGCTTCCACAGCAGCATCCAAACAAAAGCAAATGGCAGAACGAATGTCCTACCCACTGTACTTGGGATGCACAGATCAGCTCAATTTAACAAGAGTTGCCTGGCTGCCTTCCCATGTCAGACACTGGGCTAACTGTGCAGCACGTCGATAAATCACATGGCACCATCACTACTGTCCAATTTGCCACTAGCTTTAATTATATTCATGAAAGGATTCCTAACCAGCTCAATCTCTTCAATAGTCACATAGATAATAAAGCAAAAGTTCAAGTGTCAATCTGGAGTTAATGACCTTCAAAGATCTGGCCCTAGCTATATTTTCTAGTCTATATATTCTATGCTTCAGGAAAACTGGAGAATTTCCCCCAGTTTACTCCCAAATAATCTAATCTCAAATTCCACCATATCTCTACCATCTGCATCACTTGCAATTCTTTTCTCTTTTACCCTTCACCTCCAACCCTATCTGTCAATATTTTAATGTTCATTTTAAAATTTATTATATTTAAGTTATTATTTTGGTACATGTTTTAAATAATATAAAATAAAACATTAATTTTAAAATAACACTTATTTTAAATTTGCACTTTGGGGATAATTTATTTAAACATTTCAGATGCTTTGTTGTATCAGTGTCTATGCTACATTAGACCTACTTTAAAATCAATTTTAGCCAGGTATGGTGGTACAGATCTCTAATCCCAGTGTTTGGGAGGCTCAGACAGGAGGACCACAGATTTGAGGCCAGCCTCAGCAACTTAGCAAGGCCATCAGCAACATAGAAAGACCCTGTTTTAAAATTAAAAAATAAAAAAGGACTGGGGGTATAGTTCAGAGGTACAATACCCCTGGATTCAATCCCTAGTACCACATACACACAAAAATCAACTTTAAACTGTTCTACAAAATAATCGCCTCCACTTAAGTCAATTGGAGAGATATTTTATAGTGAACAACCTTGGAAGGAAGAAATATCTCCTTCCAGAGCAAAGGAAAGAACTGTTTACTCTTCAGTATATAATATGATAATATCGCACTCTGGGGCAGGGGCAGGCAGGCTTATAGTCCATTATAAAATATCTGGGCTTTCTTCATTTGAGGTTCCTATCCTATAACATAATGTCCTGTATAATCTGTGTATGATGTGACTATTAAATATTTTATCCCGAGCCATAACATTCAGTCATGTATCATTAAGACCACTGTTTTTCATTTTTTCCTATAGATGTATATCATGAACTCTAAGGTAAGGGTCCCAGGAACACTTGCTAAAACTATGTTAAATTAATTCACTCCCAATCAAGTCAATTGTCCTTGATTTTATTTTCTCATTCTACTTATTCCCCCCTCTAGTACATTCTGTTTCCTTTATTTTCAAAATTAAACTAGAAATATTTATGTACAGCTCAATATAATCTAAATGTAACATCTTTAATCTCCTTCCAAATAAGATGAGCTCCTTGGAACATTTTAATTCTCACTACCACTTTCCTGGCATACATATTACCTTTTTATTTTATTACTACCAATTGGACATTGCTATAATTATTATTATTAATCAATGTTTACTTACATTTACCCACAAGTATACCAAGTGTTCCTTCTTTATTCCTTCTAGGATCTCCTTCCTTCTTTCTCTTTGAAGATAATCCTTTAGAGTATCCCTTAGTGTTGGTGGTAAAAGCTTTGTTTTTGTTTGATATAGACATGTGCTTATTTTATGATCACTCTTAAATGTAATTTACTTGGGTATACAATTCCAGGCTTAGTGTTATTTTCTCTCAGTACTTAGTAGATATTATTCCTCTATCATAGGCACTAAAAATCATGGTACTAAAAAAGTTAGCTGTTAGTCTAATCTTTGTAGGTTATCTGTCTTTGTCTCTGTTTTCTTTTCATTGTTGTCATTGTTTTGTTTGCGGCCCTCTTTATGTATTTGGTAGCCATTTGTACTTTTTAGCCTCAATCAAAGGTTTAATTGAATCAAATAAAACTCTAATGCATAAAGATGGTCCCTGATTTATGATGGTTCATCTTATAATTTCTCAACCTTACAATGGTGTGAAGGCTATACATGGCCAATAGAAACTATATTTTGAACTTTGATCTTTTTCCAGGCTAGCAACATTCAGTACAATAGTCAGTACACTGTGATGCTAGGTAGTGTAGCAAGCAGCAGCTCCCAGTCAACCGGGTGATTACAAGGGTAAACAACTGACACTCTACAGTGTACTGTGTTGTTGAGCCAGGACTGATAGTTTAGGTGTATTAAGTGCATTTTTTCATTTAGGATATTTTTAACTTAGAATAGGCTTTTACTGGGATGTAACCCCATCAAGACTCATTGCCCACTGAGTGAGGATCTTTATTAACAAAGAGAATGCTCCACCCTCTTTCATTCAGTGGCATTGCAATTCAACACTCTAAGCCAGACTCAACTGCACCACGGGTACCAATGTGAGAATATGATCCATAGGGATTCCAAATAAATGTGCGGGAGACACAGGCAAATACAATTTTGAAAATATAGATAGAAGAAAATGGAATCAGTGTGGTAATAGACTACAAAAACCAGAATATTTTCTATATTTTTCAGTTCCAGATCAACAGATATCTTTTAAAAACACAAAACAAAATAAAATAAAACAACAACAAAAATATACTGCTCTACTCTGCTTTTTTGAAGTCCCTTCTTTCCATAAAAAAAAAGAATCCTAATTTGGCCTTTGCCATCTAGTTTCTGAATGCCAAAGGTCTATAGAAGCCTTAATGACTAAGGAGCTAATGAGTCTGCACACCCTTGTGCAGCACTTTTCAGCTTGAAAGCACTTTGTGAACACTGGCTAATTAATCTTTACAACATCCCACTCAGAAAGGGAGTGAAGCTGGAAATCATTAAACATTGTAAAAAAGTCACTTCAGCCCTGGAAACTCATGAAACTATCATTAATAAGCATAAAACCTGAGTACTGGGCTTTCCATCAATGTACTATAAAGAACGACAGTAAATAACTAGCTTTTCCAAACTTGCAAACCACAGAGGATGGCTATTAAAGCCCATGGTCTGGTCTGGGCCAATTATCCATCATTAAAGAATGAAAATGCTGGAGGTTTGCACTGGAGATTCCCAGGGAGCTGGGACCACGCCCCTTATGGACCCCACTCCTGGAAGGCAAATCAGCTTGACCAGGGGCATCACCATCAGCTACATAAATGGGCAAGAGAAGCTTTTCCCACCAACAGGCAACGACTCCTTCCTTCATGCAGGTGCTGAAAACTGCACCCCGAGAGCAGCTTCTGCCCTCAGGCATAAAGTATGAGGCAAAGCTTCCCTGATTCCCCGCCCACTGACCTGGAACTGGGGATGTGTGAAGGGAGTTGTAATTCAAACGCTAAATAGATTCTTCAAGTACAGTCATTTGGAAAATAACACATGAAAATGAGAGCAGTCACATTATTTTCGTATGCTAAAACATGTTCAGAACCTTTTTTGGAATAGAATATTAAAAAACAGTTTTTTAAAAAAAAATGAGTTTTGAGCTTTCTAAAGATTCCAGAGGAACTCCCTGCTTCCAAAGGTATCATTGCATTCACTGCAATTTTGCTTCTGGGCAAATTTGGAAGTGGCAATAGCTAGGATTTTTATTTTAAGAATTAGAATCATAAGTGAATCTTGTTAGTTCACATCAAAATGTATACTCTGAGCCGGGCGTGGTGGTGCACGCTTGTAATCCCAGTACTTTGGGAGGCAGAGACCGGAGGATCCGGGTTCGTGGCCAGCCTCAGCTCTCTCTCTCTCTCTCTCTCTCTCTCTCTCTCTCTATTTAGTGAGGCCCTCCGCAACTTCATGAGACCCGGTTTCAAAATAAAGTATAAAAAATAGGGCCGGGGGTGTAGTGTGGAGGTAGAACGCCCCTGGGTTCAATCCCCGGTACCGCAAAAAAAAAAAAAATGTATACTCTGGGCTAAAGGATGTCTTTTTCTATCAGTGACACACCCTCTTCAAAGAAAGCAGCCTCCAAGAGATACACTAAATCACAGACTTTGCCTTTTAAATATGGCGTGGAATAGATGATTCAAATACATACTTTTTGAGAGTGTCCACTCTAAGAATTAATATTCTTATAAGAATGAGACGGGGTGCTTTGTTCATAAAAGGCAAGGAAGGACAAGACAGCAAATAAAGAAAAGGGAGAAGCTTTGGTTTTAGGAGGTAGAAGCAAGGGGAAGACAATGGAGCAGATATGCAGTTAGCAGCGTTGTGGAGAGGCACCCACAAGGCAGAGGCCCAAGCTGGGTCCTTGCTGGTCCAAGTCCAAAACAGGGCACACTCAGAAGTGTGAATTCTTATAGATTCTGTTCCTCCTATTTAGGCACCCTCATCATTCTTCCATCTTCCCTTCTTAGGACAGGGGGGTATGAATGATTCTGCTTCTGTCCCTGGGTATTAAAACTGGGACCCCAGGGGAACTGGATTGAGCACTATTCTTACCTATATCCTATAAGCAAGTGTTGCCTAAAATATCCCAAGGGGCCACACTTACCCAAGGGCAGACAGACTGAGTGTAATTGCTGGCAAGTAGCCCAGTAGCAGCAACACTTATTCTCTGATTTCTTTAAGGCTCTGGTCTGCTGACCACTTGAATCCTGCAGGTACTGGTCATAGTACCCAATAACCTTATTGCTCTTTGGCCCCCATTCCCACAGCTTTAAAGACATAATCTTGTTTTTTTCTGGAGGCAGTTCTAAATTCCCACCCTTTTATTCACACATACTCTATTCAAGGGAAAACCCTGAAAATCCATCACAGGAGCCATGTCCTTTTTAAGACAATTTTTATTTTTTTCTGATCATATTTCAACAAAAAGTACCCATATTTTTACTACCCAGGAATGAGCACTATTAATGTTTTGAAGCATATCATTTGAGTTTTCTTTTTCCTTTTCCTTTCACATAAACCCAAATAGGCTAATCTTATAGAGAATATTTTATCTGCTTTATTTTTACTTTTTATAACCAACTCTTACTTATTATGATCAATTTCTATGGAGGCAAAATATTCCATTGTATGGTCTGGAAAAAGAAAATTTACAGAGAAAGAAAGAATAGTAGTTGCCTGGGCTAGCAGTGGTAACAGGATTAACTGTAAAGAGGCATAAGGGGTCTTCTTGGGGCATGTCCTAAAACTGATTTATGGTGATGGTTGAACCACTCATAAAATTACTAAAATTAATTGAATTGTTCACTTGAAATGGGTGATTTTATGATATGTAAAATATACCTCAATAAAGCTGTTAAAATTACCCTAAATATTCCACTTATATGGATTAATATAGTTCACTTAGTCAACCATACACTGTTGTATATTTAGGTTGTTTCTAACTTTAGATTAATAATCCTGGGGTTAGACATCCTTGCAATTAAATCCTTACATATCCCATGATTATATTCTTAGAATAAAACCCTATTACTGGTACTCATTTATTTTATTTGACACATATTTATATAGCATTTCTCTGTGCTAGGCAATATTCTACATGCTTTACTAATATTAATTCACTGGTGTGTGCTTGTACTTTTTAAGTAATCCCTAATAATACACAAATTTTTACTTTTTGCTAAAAAAAGTATAGAAGTATATAGAGTAACATAACTACAATTTCTCTTCTTTTCCTGCCCACTCCTCTCCCAAATAACACCCCCTGCTAGCATATAGTGTATTCTTCTGGACTTTTTTTATGAACTACATATATATAACATCGAGTTTTAGGGGTGTTTATAAACATAAGTAGGATAACACTATAAGTTGTTTTCTACTTTTTTTGGTACTGGGGATTGAACCCAGGGCATTCTACCTCTGAGTACATCCCCAGCTCTATTTTATTTATTTATTTTCAAACAAGGTCTCACTAAGTTGCAGAGGGCCTCGCTAAATTGATGAGGCTGGCTGGAAACCTATGATCCTCTTGACAGCCTCCCAAGTACTGGGATTACAGGCATGTGCCATCATGACTGGCTTGGTTTTGTTTGTTTGTTTGCTTGTTAATGTTTCCTACAACTTTTTAACTTGAGAATAAATCTTGGAAATTCTTACATGTCAATTTAGAGATTAATTATATTTATCTCCACATAATATCCTAGGGGGTGGATGTAACCATTAGTAGACATTCACATTGTTGTTTAAATTTTTCTCTATTACAAATAATGCTGCTATGAACTTTCTTATAAATACATCTTTGTACACCTGGACAATATTTCTGTTGGATAGATTCCTAGAAGTAAAATTTCAAGGATGGAGAAATATGTGCATAAAAATTATTAATAGCTACTGCCAAATCATTCTCAAAAAAAGCTCTACCAATTTATACTCCCACTAAGAGTAATCATAGAATTCATTTACCCCCACTCATAAGGCATTGAGTGCTATCATTCTGTTTAAATTTGTCTGACAGATTAAAATCAATACTCATTTTTGTCTTAACTTACATTTGTTTGTTACTAGTGATATTGAACACTTTTCATGATTTCTGGGTAATCTCTATTTTAAAATATGGTCTCTATGTCTTTTGCTTATTTTTTACTGGCTTTTTGTCTGTATCTTATTGCTTAGTAAGCAGTCTTCATGCTCTAAGAATATTAATCATTTTCCATTTTTAAAAATCATGAAACCTTACTTGATAGTCAGAAATTATCATCTGTTTGATAGAGTCTAAAGACCTACAGGCAATGATTACTTTGTCTAAGATGAGTAAGTATTTTATGTCTTGGTAAACTTTGCCTATTCCTACTCTTGGTTTGAGAACTTTTACAAAGATAGCTACCTATATAACTCTGTCAATATTATTTTAATGAGCAGGTTGACCTACATATCTGTGATAGTTAATCTAATTTGTCAACTTGACCGGATCGTGACACACCCAAGATCATGTGACTTTGGGTGTGTAACAGCAGATTAAACAGAAAGTCCTGCCCTAAATGTAGGCAGCAGGGTTCTGATAGGTGCAGGACTTAGATAAAAGAAGGAGAAAGCCACGTAGAGGGATGCACAACTCTTCCCGAAGAAAACACATCTGCTCTCGTCTGAGATCATCGGCCTCCAGCCCTTCAAACTGAAACTTCAGCATCCTTTCTCCAAAGAGCTTTTAGACCACTCGACCAGCTACTGGTTCCTCTGACTCTCCGCGTGCAGTCGGAACTCGGGACTACATTGTAAGCTGATCTGATAAATCCCTTTTTCCATATACTCATTCTGTGAATTCTGTTAGTCTAGTGAATGCTGACCAATTCAGATTCTGGTACCAGGAGTGGGGTGTACCATATGATCAGTTGACAGAAGAAGAGAAAGCTTGGGCTTGGTTTACAGATGGTGCTGCATGATATGCAGGCACTACCCGAAAATGGACAGCGGCAGCCCCGCAGCCCCTCTCTGGGACATCCCTGAAGGACAGTGGTGAAGGGAAATCTTCCCAGTGGGCAGAACTTCGTGCAGTGCACCTGGTTGTGCACTTTGCTTGGAAGGAAAAATGGCCAGATGTATGATTATATACCGATTCATGGGCTGTAGCCAATGGTTTGGCTGGATGGTCTGGGACTTAGAAAGAACATGATTGGAAGATTGGCGAAAAAGACATTTGGGGAAGAGGTATGTGGATAGATCTCTCCAAATGGGCACAAAATGTGAAGATATTCGTGTCCCATGTTAATGCCCATCAAAAGGTGACCTCAGCAGAGGAGGACTTTAACAATCAAGTGGATAGGATGACCTGGTCTGTGGATAGCAGTCAGCCTCCTTCCTCAGCCACCCCTGTCATTGCCCAGTGGGCTCATGAACAAAGTGGCCATGGTGGCAGGGATGGAGGGTATGCATGGGCTCAGCAACATGGACTCCCACTCACCAAAGCTGATCTAGCTACAGCCGCTGCTGAATGCC
>PVJS01026793.1:0-26729 GCA_004027185.1 Glis glis | reverse complement strand
TCATTTAAATCATGTTTCAAAGCCGGGCGTGGTGGTGCACGCTTGTAAACCCAGTACTTTGGGAGGCAGAGACCCGAGGATCTGGGTTTGTGGCCAGTCTCAGCTCTCTCTCTCTCTCTCTCTCTCTCTTTACTTAGCGAGGCCCTCTGCAACTTCGTGAGACCGGTTTCAAAATAAAGTATAAAAAATAGGGCTGGGGATGTAGCACAGAGGTGTAGAACACCCCTGGGTTCAATCCCCGGTACCGCAAAAAAAAAAAAAAAATCATGTTTCAATTCAACAGATTGCAAGAAACACAGAATACTTCAATATACAATAGCCTGTTATAAGGCTGAAAGTATGACAGTTTTAAACATTTCTATGATAGCATTCCTAGAGCCACAAATGATCATTTATGCCAAGGGATGGGGAGAAAAATGGCCTGCCACTTACTGTGTTGTAAACACCACTTTGTTATTTATTTATTTATTTATTTTTTGCGGTATTGGGGATTGAACTCAGGGGCGTTCTACCTCCGCGCTACACGCCTGGCCCTATTTTTTTTATACTTTATTTTGAAACCGGGTCTCACGAAGTTGCGGGGGGCCTCACTAAGTAGAGAGAGAGGGAGGGAGGGAGGGAGGGAGAGAGAGAGAGAGAGAGAGAGAGCTGAGGCTGGCTGTGAACCCGGATCCTCCGGTCTCTGCCTCCCAAAGTACTGGGATTACAAGCGTGCGCCACCACGCCTGGCTCACTTTGTTATTTGAATGAGCAGTAAAGTCATTCCAGTATCTAGGTCATGATCCACAAAACCTCTATCTGGCATATTTGGACATACCTGCCACTGAAGATCCCAGGATAGAAAAGGAATTTTTCTCTTGGAATTAAAATGAACCAGGCAACATGACCAGAAACTTGGACCAGCAGCTACTACCAAGTGGCATAAAGATCAAAATTCTCTCATGGCAATTTCAGTGGGAGGTACACATCTACACAGTTTGAGACCTGAATATCCGCTCGTAGGATCTCCCCAGACTCCTCATGCATTTCTACTCCTTTGCTTTTTGGTTACTTAGAGAGAGATGGAGACTTAGCTCCACTTCTTAATTAAAAAACCTAGGGTCTTTAGAGATCTTGGAATTCTAGGCTTTAGGAGTTCTTTGCTTCAATCATAGGTGGGATGGGAGGGATATTCTGTTAGAAGGGCTGGGCTGATATAAACTGGTTCACATTGTACATCTTTGTCTTCTTTCCAGAGGGTAGAGGGAAGACCACAGAGGTTAACCCTGGGGCTTAGCCTGGGATTTGGTAAGGCAGAATCACTGGAGCCTGGAATGAGGGCAGTGACTGCTCTCGTTGGGGTCTTCTCTTCGTCCTGGGGTGCTGGGAGCGCAGAGCAGCTCCCGTTACATGTGTGGCCGGTGTCGGCTGTGCTGAGGGTGTGGCCCACTCTCTAGCTCATACTTTCCTCCCCCAGGCCCACAGCTGTGGCATTGTGGCACAGCCACATCTGCTGCCTAGCTCCTTTCCCACGGAGGCGATAAAAGGGAAGAGCCAGGAGGTCAGAAGACCACACACCAGCAACATGTTGGGTGGAAATCCGTCCCAAACAGACGTATAACACTCTCTAACAGCACTGTGGAGCGGAATACCCAGACATAGAACTGATCCTTTGCATCCTGGTTCCACAGGATTCTGACAAGCTTTAGGGCTGCTGTTTACGATGGGGTAACTAGTGTCTATGGATTAGAATACTGAAAAGAGCATGTATTGAAAGCATTTTATGTACCAGGTAAACAGTGCTTTTTACATGTACCATTTAAATCCATGTTTATTCTCATTTTCTAGGAGGGAGGTGAACTGACCTGCTAAAGGCCACATAGGTAGTAAGTGGCACAGCTGGAACTCCAACTCGGATCTGCCTGGTGCCAGAGCGCAGGCTGCTAACCACTATGCTACACCGTCTTCATTTCTTTCTTTTGATTTCCTTCCCTTCCTCCTTTCCTATGTTTACAAAGGGGATTGGTTTTGGGGGGGAGAGCTTTATACACAGGGCTTTGAGTAAGATCACACTTATCTTTTATTTTAACAGACACATTATAATTGTAGATATTTGAGTACATTGTGATGCTATGATATATACATAGAGTGTGGAATGATCTGGGGCATCTTCAGTCGCCCTCCTTTATCTAGTGACTTCATGTCTGCCAAAAGAGTTCTGAGTGATCAGACACGACCTGCCTGATGTCTTAAACCTGCAAGCTGCCACTGGTCATGAGCACCCAGTCCTTCCTAGTTTAGAATTTTCTGTATGTACAAATCTATTAGTATAATCTGAAGAAGACTAGATGCAGGCTCATACTTGCAGTTTTGCATTTATGTTCTTTTGTTCTACAAAATGGCTTGTTTCCATAATAATTTAAAACATGCTAAGAAAAATGCCTTGAAATTAATAGCAGGAACCCAGTTCTGGCAAGTACTTAAGGAACACGGATAATTCTATCCCCAGAATAAGTCCCAGCTTTTCTAGAGGAAAAGAGGAATAAAGGATTCAATGAAACAACTGGATTTTGTTGAATTCTCTGCCATCTTTTTAAACTGAAAGTTGAAATTCGCTACTAGTCAATGAAAGATACTGAAAATATAATAAGAAGGCACATTGATACAGAAAATCTTCATTGACAGTTAAAAGTTTTCTGTGCTTTATCATAATCTGGCTGGATAACTTGAATTTCATTCTAATTTTAATATTATTGCAGAAAAATATCTTTGTATGACAATGGAAAATTGGAATAGGATAAACCTGCACAAACTTCTAAAGGTTTGTAAGTCTTGTTAAAATTATATCATTTCCTAAGTTCTTTGAAAGAAACAATGAAATGTGGACCAATATGAACAAATAAAGAGATTTTAAAAAGAGGACTTCTGGACAATCTTTCATTAGTTATATAATAAATTGTCAATTTTAGTTTCCTTAAAAAAATGTATGACTTACACAACTTCTGTGGACTTAGTTGAAATTATCCTGTCCCATGTTGAACTCACATGTTCAACAATGTCACAAGTTAATGTGCAGAATCACTTCTTACTCATTTTTGTGTCCCCTGTAGCTAAAATAGTGCCTAAAATATATATGATACTCAATTAAAAAGAATTTGTAGACTTGAATTGGGAACACGATACCCAGCAGCCTCCCATTAAATTCTAATAATGTAATTGATTTTTTTTACCCTAAATCTAAGGGCAAATACAAGACAAAACATTTTGATACCAACATGCTACACATGGGCACCAACAAAATTATACTTTGAGCCGGGTGTGGTGGCGCATGCTTGTAATCCCAGTACTTGGGAGGCTGAGAGACTGGAGGATCCGGGTTTGCGGCCAGCCTCAGCTACTTAGTGAGGCCCTCCACAACTTAGTGAGACCCTGTTTCAAAATAAAGAATAAAAGTAGGGCTGGGGGTGTAGCTTGGAGGTAGAATGCCTCTGGGTTCAATCCCCAGTACAGCAAAAAAAAAAAAATTATACTTTGGTAAGGATGAAAGTCTGTTGCTTTAATTCTGGGTCAAGAATTCCATTGATGTTTGTGTGTATGTCTTTTAATTTATTTTTTTAGTTTTTCTACTATATATATGCCACTCACTTTATCCTTTCCTCTCTTTATTTTCTTCATAGAACTTAATCCCACCTGAAAATGCATTATTTATTTATTTGTTGGCTTATTTTCTACCTTAGGACTCCGTCCTGTCCACCACTGCAACCCTGTCACCTCTGTAAGAGGTGTCTGCATAGGAGGCCTTTATTAGTATCTGTGGAAGGAGTGCGGATCTGCCCCAGAATCATTCCTATAGGAGAGAATATGTGATAGAATCTATAAATTCTTATGGAACAAAGAATTTTTTCTATCCTCTGAAACCAAGATGGATATAGAATTTGGAAAATGGTTCTTAAAGTCAAAGTAGTAAAACTTCCCCTTTTAAATAGTTCTCTGTCCAATCAAATGGTTGTAAGCGTTACACAGCGAAAAGAGCCCCAACCTACACCCTTTTCACCTGAGGGTTGGCAGCCATGATTGTGTAATTCCCATCATCGTCGAGGGTGGAGGCTGAGGTGTGCAGAGAGCAGGTCCCATCTGGATCTCTTTGAATGGTGTAGTGATCACTCTTTGGAGAGATCTGCTTCCCATCTTTAAACCAATAGATCTGTGGAAGGAAACAAAGATTAAGAGTGTACTCTTACTGTATTTGGAGGACCAATAATAACAGTGTGGTCTGCAGAGCTAACCCCAGTTTTCATGTTAAAATGTTAAACTGAACTCCTGAATAGGAAAAAAGCAGGGAGCAAACAAGTTCAACTCTATTTTACTTTAAAAAATTATATGTACCCTTTTTTTATAAAAATATGTATATACCTTTTTGTCTTAAAAAGTATGGCATTTATATTCATATATTATTTGCATGAAGGGATGCACACACACACACAGACACACACACACACACAGAATTTTGTCAGTGATTGTGAGGTGATATTATAGGTATTTTTCTTTTTACTTCTTTCTTTTTTTAAATTATTGGTAATCAAATCATATTATTTGTAAGGCAAAGGTAAAAAGGTTGTTTTAGAGAACAGAAACAGACCCTGCACTCTAATCATTCCACTGAATTGTGTTAAACAAATAAAAAAGAATGGCAGGAGTGGGAGGGTTGGTGATGGCCGGAACTCTACTGCTTTAATTCTGGGCCAAGAAGCATATGATCAAAGGCTGGAAGCTTGTCAACTCTCTTCATGATGTTAAAGGTGACACAGTATTATTGAAAAGCACAATAATTATCAGATACATATCTTGGGTTGATAGAAAAATTAAATGTGAAAAGTAATTAATAAAAAATTTGAGCTGGGCATGGTGGTATACCCCCAGTGCAATCCCAGAACTAAGGAGGCTGAGACAAGAGGATCACAGGTTTGAGGACAGCCTCAGCAACTTAGTGACCCTCAACAACTTAGCAAGACCCTGTTTCAAAATAATTAAAAAATAGGGCTGAGGGTGTAGCTCAGAGGTAGAATGCCCCAGGGTTCAATCCCCAGTACCACACACACACATACACACACACAGTGTGGGGGGGTCCAACTACTTCTTCTATAAATCTTCCTTCCTTCTCTCACCTTTAAACAAAACCGCTAGACCCTGGGTATCTGTTATTTTTTGTTATAGGTTATGACTATACAGTTTCAAGATGGACCAATCATAAAATGTCATGGTGCAACAGCCCTGACAGGACTGCGGTGGTGAACTACGTTTGCATCAGCCCCCTCGGGACCTACTGTTAGATAAAACAGATCTCCCTTTTTTTCAACCACAGTAAGTCTTTTGTTGTCATTTTTGTTGCTTGAAACCAAAAGCATTCCCAACTGATTCCTGACAGAAGAAACCTACTTGAGACTCTTCTATTTTTAAAATAAATGTCTTCCTTAAGGTAAACCAATATGCAAACTGAGAATATAAACTGGCATTCAAATTCAACTCTCTGTCAAAGTATTTGAATCTGAAAAATCTTTTTGAAACCTATGTTTTTAACATAGGAAAAGGATAGACATATTCAGTACTAAATAATGCATGGATGATCAGAATCACGTAGAGCTTTTCTAACCCTTATTTTTGAGTTAGCTCCAAATTTACAGAAACTATATTATTTATTGATCTCTAGAACTAAAAGTTAATCATCAACTAGGCTAATAACTTTCAGGTCTAAAAATTATGTAAAGCATCAACCATAGTCCCTAATCATACTTTTTTAGTAGTTTGATTATATCTGATAAAACAAAGAAGGTATAATTAGTATATAATTTCTTCCTTTTGCATTCTTGCCACAGTGCCAGTTCTTCAGAGTTATCTCTTTCCTTTAATCATATTTTTGCCTCCATTAATACTTGAAATACAACGTTCAAGTAACAGTTACAAACGTTTATTAAGATTGCTAATGGAGAGAGAAAGAGGAAGGTACAAGAAATGAAAACAGGGTAAATTAGAAAGAATTCCCAATTTCCCTGTGTCTCAATTTCCCTGTGTCTCCACTAGAACAAACTTGCCAAGGGAGGAATAGATGTTATGAAAATATGTAAGCTAAAAACAGGATGCGTTTCTTTAAACATGATGAATATTCCATACTTTTATAGTTCTAATGTAATTCATATAACATGTGCAGAAATAGACAGTTCTTTAATAACCCAGGGAGAAAGAAGAGGAGTGAGGAAAGGAAGGATAAAAAAAGAAGGGAGGATGAAGGAAGAAAATCTAACAATACAAAGTTCTAAACAAGACTTTTTATTTTTATTTTATTTTATTTTATTATTTATTTTTATTTTTTTGCGGTACCGGGGATTGAATGCAGGGGCGTTCTACCTCCGCGCTACACCCCCGGACCTATATTTTATACTTTATTTTTGAAACCGGGTCTCACAAAGTTGCGGAGGGCCTCACTAAGGAGAGAGAGAGAGAGAGAGAGAGAGAGACAGAGAGAGAGAGACAGAGAGAGACAGAGAGACAGGGAGAGAGTGCTGAGGCTGGCCGCGAACCCGGATCCTCTGGTCTCCGCCTCCCAAAGTACTGGGATTACAAGCGTGCGCCACCACGCCCGGCTAAACAAGACTTTTTAAAACTGGGAAACATTTAAATGTTTACGAGGACAGATATAGTTATGGCAAAACAAAATCTCATCTTTCAAGTGAACATAGTGTTTTATAAGAATAGGAATCAGTGATCATATAACTTGATAAATGACTTTAAGCCTTGGGTGAAGTTTAAAACTCATGTGGGATCTTTTTTTGTTTGTGTGTGTGACTACTTTGGAAGTTCAAGGTATAATTTCTCATTGGATTTCATTCAAATACTTTTAATACATGCATTTGAAATCATGCTGTGAATACACAGCTATTATCCAAATTATGCCAAGAATAATAAAGAAGCTTCCTTATAATCACAGAGTTTATTTTCAAATATCCTTTTTTCTTAGACAGTGGATATGGGCTTGAAAGTTTAAGGCCATTTTCTTTTATCTATTTTTCTGTGACTTTGTGGTTGGAACTCAGTTTTAGGGAAAGATGATGATGGCAAAACTAACCTGACTGTGAGAACACGGCAGTGCATGAAGCTGTAGAGAAATAAACTCCACAGGTGTCGGGGCTTATGACTCCTTCCCGTCTTTCATTTTATGGGTTCTCATGTCAGCTCCTTGACACTGCTGTTAACCTTTTAATGCAGTGAGTACCTTTCTCATTTCTATAGATTTATTTTACAAATTTGCATTTTTTGGGTACAGTCCTATTCTCTCATTGTAGTTTCTATTACTTTAAAAATTGTTTTAACCCAGGTTTGGTGGCACACACCTATAATCCCAGTACTTGGGAGGCTGAGATGGGAGGATTGCAGGTTTGAGACCAGCCTCAGCAATTTAGGGAGACTCTCAGAAACCTAGCAAGACTGTTTCAAAACAAAACAAAACAAAACAAAACAAAACAAAACAAAACAAAACAAAAATAAAAAAGGGTCGGGGGTATAGCTTGGAGGCAGAATGCTCCTGGGTTCAATCCCCAGTACCACAAAAAAAAAGTTTTTTTTCTTTTAGTTTTAAGTACAGTTATTTTAGAGTCTTCTTAAGGCTGTTCATATGTCTGTTTTTCTGTTTCTTGTGCTAGTGACTCCCTCATGGCTGTTTATTTCCTCATATGGTTGTAAGTTTTTATTGCGAGCCTATGTTCAGTAGCATTTCTTCCCTTCTTCCCCGCAGAAGTCTGAGATGCCGTAAACTGTGGAAGTGTCCTATGGGGAAACATTTTTCATGTTTCTGAAAGAAATCTAAGGATTTTAATCATCCAGAACAAAATTTCATATTAGTTTTTTTACTTTTGGCTCAATATCATGTGATACTGTAAATCTGGGGTTTCAATTTCTCACCCTTTTTATTCTTTTCTCTTAAATTAGGAAAAAGTAGTCTTGTTTATTGCTTTGCTGGGTTACTCTTGTCCTCCTGATGAGCGGACAGCTTTCTAGCCAGCGCTTCCATGGGTTTGTAGGGAGAGGGACCCGTCCAGGTCAGTCTAACCTTCCATAGTATCAGAAGTGTTGATTACTTTTCTAAACAGTATTCCTCACCTCACCTCTGTTTGTAAATAGAGGAAGCCTTGGTTTTGTAGATTAAAGATTTGAAGTTTTTATCACCACTGGTGAATATTACTTCTCTGTAAGGTACACAGCACCTGTTTCATGTCCATGTCTAGCCACTCACCAGCTCTCTGACGTTGGTAAAGTTATTCTCACAGAGCTCTTTAGTCATTTGCAATCTGAGACTAATAATGCAGAGTAGATGATGTGGGTGTGTGAAAAGCTCCTTATTAGATTGTTCTTATTAGGGGCCACTCCTCTGCTATCCTATCCTATCCTATCCTATCCTATCCATCCTATCCTATCCTTCAAACCTCATCCATTCTGCCTACCCTCCAGTCTTTTAGGTTCCTAATGTCTCTTGAAGATGGCCCTGAACTTAATGTATTTAAAACATCTCATAACCTGAGTATTGAGAAAGTTAATCTGCATTTCTTCTTCCTAACCTATCTGTTATATTTTGGGAGCCAAACTCTTCCTTAGAAGATATGAGTCTTGCTGTAGTGTCAGTGTGTCTCCAGAACTGATTTGCTGGAAATTTTAGTCCCCAGTGCAGCAGAGTCGAACAGCGAGTCCTTTGGGAGGCAGCTGGGTTATGAGGGCCTCATGAAAGGCCTCATGGATTTCAGCGGTTAGTGGGTTATCTCACGAGCAGCTTTTTTATGAAAGCAGCTCTCTCTAGCGTACTTGCTTCGTCTTGCCATGTGACGCCCTTTTGCTTTCTTCCATGAGCCCAGGGAGTGTGAGGCCCTTGCTGGCACCTGCACTCAGACTCAGCCTACAGAACCATCAGCCAAAATGAACTCTTTTCCTTATAAATTACCCAGTCTTAGGTATTTTGTTACAGCAACAGAAAATAGACTATGACAGCTCTTAAAAAGTCGTATTTTTAGCTTACCTTTGGCTTTGGATTCCCAGCCACTCTGCATGTAAAAGTCACAGGCATTCCCTCAAAGATCTTATAATGTTTCAGCTTCATCTCAAAGAACGGTGCCATGCCATTTTCCACAGGCATGTCCCCATACTGAACTTCATCGCCTGATTCATCCACAGGAGACCTTTCTAGCCTGTACTCTATTTCACTTATGAGTCTCTGTTCACAGCTGGAGACTTTGTATTCCTGTGTCAAACAAAGAAAGTTCAAGTCAGCAACCCAAAGCCCTTGTAGTGCAATGTGTCTCTTGAGTCTTATCTCCCTCTCCAATACTGCCCTGCAAAAGCAGTGGTATTTTTACCATAGAGCTTAAATACATAGTCTGAGCTCAATCTCATTCCATAGAAAACAAAAAACATCTGGAAATGAGCACATATGATATTTCAAATTGTCTTCAAGTCCTAGGATCCAAAAAATAAAAATAAAAACCCTAAGAAGGTAAGTTTTAATTTCCCCCCTGTCTTCTTTCTTGAGACGGGGTAAAGGGGAGGAGGAGAAAGAAAAAAGTAAAGGCTATGTATTGCTAATCTGTTCATAAAAATAAAATGCAAAGGGCACTGATTTTCTCCTGTTGGTACAAGCTGATCTAGGGTGGTGCATCTCTCCGGAGGCCAATGGTACATGTGGCAAGCAGCTGCAGTGTCACACAGAATTTTATCAAATGAATAATGGGAAAAATGGCACCATGTTCTTTTACCCATAGCAACCCACTCTCTCATAGGGGCCTGCTCCTTAACTGTGCAGCTATTAGAAAACCACCTCTTTAAAAGAAGAAATGGGACTAATACTCCAGGGAAAATTTTGATTAAAAACACATAGGCAAAACCAATAACCCATCAACATCCTGTGGTGTTTACCTACAGTTTTCTTGTCTACAAAGTACAATGAAGAGGCAGCCCATTATAAAATATTCCCTATTTAATATTAAATGGGAGCTAGTGTGTGTGTGTGTGTGTGTGTGTGTGTGTGTGTGTGTGTGTGTGTGTTACTAGGGATTGAACCCAGGGGCATTCTACCTCTGAGCTACATTCCTAGCCCTTTTTTTTTTAATTTTTATTTTTTGTAAAAGGGTCTTGCTAGGTTGCTGAGAGTCTTGCTAAATTGCTAAGGCTGTCCTCAAACCTGCGATCCTCCTGTCTCAGCCTCCCATGTACTCAGATTACAGGCATGAGTCACCATGCTTAACTTAAATAGGAGCTAATTTTAACTAATTTTTTCCCCTTAAAGAAGTTACTCAGCCATTAGAAGATAGTTGGTTAAACTGTGAATAAACACCACAAGGTGTTTTGTTTACTGTTAATCACTTGAGGAATTGGCATTTTCCCCCTAGAAAGGCATATGACAAATGAAAAGATTTTTATGATTTTAAAGTTCCAAGTATCCACCAATGTCAGAATTAAATTCAAGCTTGTAAATAAATGACAAGAAAAATCACATTATAGTATTTGTTCATCTGATATTAAATAAAAATTGATACTGATCAGAGCATTTATAATTAACATATGGAAGTAAAGACAGATACACAGTTAAGAAAGAAAGAACAGAAGAAAACAGACACAGAGAAAGACCAGAAGGAGAAGAAAGGTGAAAGTTTAACCTTTTGACCATCCAGAGGACTCCCTACAGAAGCATGAGGAGACCCAATATCCTGTAATGGTAGAAAAAAAGAAGTGAAGGCTAACAGTAGAGAAAAGAAGATGCAGCAAGAGTTCTCATTTTCTTTAAATGCAACTTTTATGGGTAGCAATATTTAACACAGAAACTTTCAGATTTTGAAGGATGACCCATTTCTTTTTTTATTTATTTATTTTTTTGGTGGCACTGGGGATTGAACCCAGGGCCATTCAACCTCTGAGCTACACCCCCAGCCCTATTTTATTTTTAATTTTAAGCAGGGTCTCACTAAGTTGCAGAGGGCCTTGCTAAGTTACTGAGGCTGGCCGCAAACCTGCGATCCTCCTTTCTCAGCCTCCAAAGTACAGGGATTACAGATGTGTACCACCATGCCTGGCTAGGAAGACACATTTCTTAATTGCTAGGAGAAAGAGCTTACTTGACTCTTTAAGCATGTATTAAAAACTTTTTTTTAAAGCTTGAGTCCACATCTGGAAACCTCAAATAGAGGCAATAGATATTATAAAGCAGGTTACATCAGCTTCATGGAGTTGTCATCATCATCATCATCATCATCATCATCATCATCATTATGTTAGTGGTAGCAGGGGAATAAAAATAGCATTTTAGGTCTCTTGCTTATTAATGCTTAATAATTATATATGTGAAAGGAGATAAAGACAGTACTTTGGTTAGATATTAAGGATATAATGGGAAATCTTTACTAGCTTATTTCAAACAATGTCAGTGAAAATGTGTTTCTTCACATGAAACTATTTTGTATTAAAGCATAGGACAGGAAAAGCAGAAAGATACTCAAAAGGAAAATAAATTGATAAATAAGAAGATAAAAAACACAAGTGTCACTGATGGAAATACTATTAATCACTTAACAGCGTCTGCCATATAGTATTTGCTCAGTAAATATCAGCTGTGAGTTGATTGATGACATTAATTCTGCTGTTCTGTGGCTCACCCACTTTTGACAAAATGGATTCCAAGAACAGTGTCTATACAGAGTGAGGGGAGAAGGAAGGGAACAATCATTTCTGTAGGAAGTGCAGAGCACACAGTACCTGGTGAGCTGTGTCTTCTTCTGGCTCCTGCATGTTAAAGACAGTTGCACTGTCAGCACCTAGTAGTCGACGAGCCATCCTTTCCTCGTATGTTAACCGCTAAACAAGGGAAGTCACAAAAACGTAGAGTTAGAAAAACAACAACAACACAGTGTATACTGCCTTACGAAAAAGACCAAAAACACGACATGAGTTTTGGCATTTTCTCTAAGTTCTCTCCTCACCCTACGTGGCTGTGTGTGAAGGAGGCTGCTCCTTTCTCGTTTTATTCTGCCTTCACCTCCCATGGGGGCCGCAAGGTCTAGTCCAGTGTTGGGAGATGAGACAACTAATCTTGGACGCCACCAACTGATTGGCACACATTTATAGGGAGTGACAAGTAGGACGGTAGAGACACATAGAAAAGATGTGTCATTTGTGTTATTCTTATCCTTTATGAAAAACATACAGAAAAAGGAAGATATTCAAACAGCAAAGTATGATTTAAGGGCCAGGCGTGGTGGCGCATGCTTGTAATCGCAGTACTTTGGGAGGCGGAGACCGGAGGATCCGGGTTCGCGGCCAGCCTCAGTGCTCTCTCTCTCTCTCTCTCTCTCTCTCTCTCTCTCTCTCTCTCTCCTTAGTGAGGCCCTCCCCAACTTCGTGAGACCCGGTTTCAAAATAAAGTATAAAACAAAAATAGGGCCGGGGGTGTAGTGCGGAGGTAGAACGCCCCTGGGTTCAATCCCTGGTACCGCAAAAAAAAAAAGTATGATTTAAGGGAAATATATTTTCAAGGCCATTCATAGACTTCAGGACAGCTAAGTAAGCTCCAAGACCAACTCAGAAGGAGAACTGACCGATCAGTAAGAAGAGAGAATAAGAAGACAGGCATCACGAGAATTATTCTGCCAGTCACTCCACACCACATGCGGAGCAGCGTGTGTGCTTGCTAAGTGCTGGCAAGCGGCAGTGCCCCACCCGCTGACACTTAGGGTCTCTTCTGCCTTGGGGTCTCAACCCTAGGAGCACTTCCTGGACTGCTCAATGTAAGTGAACAGAGGCAAATGTAATAATTCACGAAGAGTGATTGCACAGGGCCAAGTTAGCAACAGGATTATAAAAGATACTTGCCACAGCTAACATCTATAATTATAATCATCAACTCAGAAGCAAACTGCTTGCCATCAGCAAGACAATAGTCGTGTTTCTGCACCTGGCAATCAGCATTGGAGCCCACCAAACCCTTCTGCGAGGCCATTCTCACTCCTAAGAAATGCCAGCAGTTTTGTTCTGTCGTTTGAGGTGGTTCTTGCAGAGTGTCGGTTCTAAAGAGCCTTAGAATTACAGGTCTGGGAGGAACTTTCAGAGACCACCTGCCCCATGAGGAGCATTTCACAAATGGGGCTTTGATTAGAAATAGGGAATTATTACTAAGGCTGAATCTAAAAATTACAAGATGCTATTTCAGATAAACTTCTGAATATAGATGCAAATTCTATTGGAAATTTTCTAATCGGGAAAATATGTTGGGTAAATTTACAATTTCCAGTAATTGCTGGTTGTTGTCCCAGCTGAAACCGGGAAGTGAAACAGATCAAGTGCCAAAGAGTCCTAAAGTTCAGATTATTTCATTCAATGAAGAAAGGGCAGAGACAAGAAGAGCCCGAGGTATGTGTCTGAGGTGGGCCGTGGTTCAGTCCAGCATGCTATTCTGTAAATTAATTCTCTCAAGTCTATTTTTTGTTAAAAAAAAATCAATGAATTCAATCTTCAAAAAGAGTTTTAAATATTTGCTCTCTTACAAAGCCTGCCTAATGTATCAACATCAGTGGGAGGCCTGGTGTGACTTTCACCCTGTTCCTTATAGGCAGAAATATCAATTTGATATCTGTTCCATTACCAGAATGCACCTGCTGCCATTAGAAGCCAAATTTCCTTCAAAGTTTTGTTTTTAAATCACTGTGGCATGTGGAAATATATGCCCTTCTCCATAGAAGGCAAAAATAAGTAACAGAATAATATGCAACATTAGAAGAAAGTTGTTTGAGAACCCCCTTTTCTTAAAAGAGAAATCTTATTTTTCATGTCCTTTTAAGGTCACAAATGTGGCTATCTATGTGTCATTCACTGCCAAACAGATGAGTATAAATAATACTAATCTATGAAAAAGATATATAAAAAATATAACAGGTAAGTAAAAGTATAAATATACATATTATGATTGAATAGTAGCTTATAAGCCATGCACAGTGGTGCATGCCTGTAATCCCAGTACTTGGGAAGCTGAGATAGAAGGGTCACAGGTTAGAGGCCAACCTCAGCAACTTAGTGAGACCCTGTTGCAATAAATAAATAAATAAATAAAAATTAAAAGAGCTGGGGGTGTAGTTCAGAGGTGGAATGCCCTTGGGCTCAATCCCTAGACACACACACATATACACACATACACACACACACAGAGTAGCTATAGAAGCCTTTCTTTTAACCAAGAGAATTTTAGTCCATAGGAATATTTAAATAAAACAACCAAAAAGAAAAGAAGAAGAGGAGGAGGAGGAAAAAAAAAAAAAGCTGGGGAGATGCCTTTACCTGGCTTGAAAAAGTTCCCAAAAGTATTTGTTTTAATCTTTCAAAGACTGTACTTGACAGAGCTAGGGAACACTTCCAGAGTATGTACTTTTACACATGCGATCACTTATTTAAAGGAGAAAATATTTTCCTTTCGTGAAGGTCTTCTATATTCAGTGAAATGAGTAACTAACACAAAACTCATTAGAATTTTAATTTTCCTTAATCAGATTAAGAAGCCCTAATAATTAAAATCAGCATCCAACACTCCTTTCTATTCTCCACCTCTCCAATCAAACATGGTCTGTCTTCACATTTTTATTTATCAATGCTTAAAAGTTAAAATTCACAGACAACACAATTAGCATACAGAGCTCTCTACTCTGAAAAAGGGATCCGAGAGGGAGATTTTATATGAAAGGGCCCTTTTCTTCTACTTAAAAGCCAAGCATATTTGCTGGTGATCTTCCATAATAAAGCTACCAAAGATTCCTCTCTGCCTGGGAAATATTATTTGCTAGACTTAAAATCCTCTGATGTGATAAGAGAAGAGTCAGCAAAAAACTGATGCGGAAACAGAAGTCCAACGGAGGAAAGATCACATATACTTTTCACTAGATTTATATATGTACTCTAAAATTCTGTAAAATATAATTATATTATATTAAATTTATAATTATAATTAATTTATAATAATTATTTTATAATTGTATTTTATATGATTATTAATTATAATTAATTTATAATTATATTATATTAAATGTATTTAATTAAAATATAATTAAAACATAATTATATTTTCCTCAGTTTTTTTTTTTTGCGGTACTGGGGATGGAACCCAGGGGCATTCTACCTCTGAACTACACCCCCAGCCCTATTTTTTATTCTTTATTTTGAAACAGGGTCTTGCTAAGTTGTGGAGGGACTCACTAAATAGCTGAGGCTGGCTGCGAACCCGCATCCTCCTGTCTCAGCCTCGCAAGTACTGGGATTACAAGCGTGCGCCACCACACACGGTTTCCTCAGGTTTAGTTGTGGAACCGGCATTACCCTCTCAGATTACTGAGTCATTCAATACCTAGTCTGGTAGAATAGGACTGAACTTCAGCAATGGTCTCTCTGTATAGCAAAGGTATTTTTTGGGTAGAAGCAGTACATGCCATAGAATCCAAATTTTCCTCTTGATACTTTAATTCCAACCTACTGTTTCTAGGTACAAACTGTTTCAAGGGCTCACCTACTCCTCTCCCTCCCGCATACCCATCTAGCCAAAATGGAATACCCATGTTTCCTTATAACATCAGCATCATTACTCCTTTGTTGGACTCTTTCTTGTGTGTGTGTGGGAATTGGACCTAGAGGCATTCTACCTCTGAGCTTTACCCCCAGCCCACTTTTTATTTTTGTTTTGAAACAGGGTCTCACTAGATTGCTGAGAGTCTCGCTAAATTGGTGAGGCTGTCTGAACCTACGATCCTCTTGTCTCAGCCTCCCAAGTACTGGGATTACAGGCATGTGCCACCATGCCTGGCTCTTTTGTTGTACTCTTAACCCTAAGATCTGCCCTTCTTCCTTTCTCTCCAACCCACTAAGAGGAATGTTGGGGTTCAACATTAATGAAATAATTTTGTGGATAAATCTTAAGAACTTAAGCCTAAGGGAAAAGATCTGTGATGTGGGTAGCTCATATTCCAGGTCCACTCCCCTAATCTGTCTCTCAGTACCGGCTGGCCGTTGTTGAGAAGGTCCTCCTTGAAGCGAAGTTTTCGTTCCAAGTCTTGAATGACGGCATCCTTTGTGCCTTGAATCTCCTCATCAGAGGCTATTCTAGCTGTTCTGCTGGCCTTCTTTGGAAAGCCCCTGCAGGACAAAGCACAGGTAGTACAGTCAGTTGTCAGGCATCTAAATGCAAGCCAAACATTCAAGTCCAACAAAGACAGTACAATGTCCCAACATGTCATTCCCACTCTTTTTTTTTTAATGCTGCATCTATTGCAACTAATATGGAAAGAACCATAAAAGCTGGTTTCAGCAGTTCAGGAAACACTAATTGGAACCAATTTTTCAAGAAGGTTCAAATACCTTAGGGGAGTATGCCTCAGTGGTAAGTAAATGCTGAGGATAGGGAATGCCTCTATTTTAGTCCTAGGGAAGTAGCAATGTAAAGTGAAATAAAAAATACAGTTTATAGGCTTAAAATCCAACTCTACCTTGGATTAGGCTTGTGATCTTGGGCAGGTTTCTCAAAGTCTCTTATAAAACAAGTTATAAAAATACAGACTATATATAAATGTTGAGGATTTGCAAAAGAACATATTGTTTTAATCTTTTATTCAGTTTTTTGGTCCTTCATAATTCATTTTATCCAACAACAGTACCTAACCCATTCTAAGCAAATATGGATTGAGTCTCCCTTATCTGAAATGCTTGGGACAAAAATGTTTTAGGTTTTGGAATATTTGCATATTCATGACAAGGCATCTTGGGAGTGGGTCCCATGTCAAAACGTGAAAGTCATTTATGTTTTATATACACCGTATACATATAATCTGGAGGTAATTTTATATGATACTTTTACGTGCCTGCCTTTTGACTGTGACCCGTCACATGAAGTCAGGTACAGAACTTTCCACTCTGGCATCAGGTAATGTTCAAAATGTTTGGAATTTTGGAACATTTCAGACTTTGGATTTTCAGATTAGGGATGCTCAACCTGAACTAACTTTGTTACTCTTCCCTCCCATCCATTTATATCGTATTTGAATAGAGGAAGCCAGTGTTATATAACTTTTTTTTTTTCTTTTTTAATATGAGAGGGCTCTGGAAAGTGTGCAGGTCTTACTATGCCTGGCAAACCCCAAGCTTCCTAAACTGCTGGAGTGGGGTAGGCGACATCTCAGGATCTTTCTTCTTAAAATTAGCAACAGTGGCCTGAACTGCATGTGCCAGGCTCGACAGGTGTGGAATCACTTTTGTTGGTGCCTTCGTCAAGTGGCTTCCTATTTACTCTTACTTCCCTTCCATAGGGCGGTGGGAAGTGAAATACCACCAATGGTGAAATGAATGACCCACTGCTACCCATATCAACAAAGCTGAGTTTCAAAAGATGCAAGTTACAGAAGAAAACATATAATGCTTCTACTTATAAACAATGAAAACAATGAAAAGCGCAACAGCATATTGCTAGTATTGCTAGGGCATAGGTTCTCAAAGAATGTGGACCAAACAGCATCAACGTGCCCCTTAGGAGTTGTTAGTTGCAGATTTGTAAGCTCACTCTAGACCTATAAAATAAAAAATTCTGGGTTGAAGTCCAGCAATCTGTATTTTTACAAGTCCTCTAGGTGATTCTGATATATATGAAAGTTTGAGAGACAAACTTAGAGAAACATAAGTAATAAAACTACAAAGAGAAGAATGATTAACTCAGAAATTCAGGCTGGGTGTGGTGCTACATGCCTGTAATCCCAGTACTTGGGAGGCTGAGACAGGAGGATCGCAGGTTCAGCAATGTAGTGAGGCCCTCAACAAGTTGGTTAGACCCTGTCCCAAACTAAAAAAAATAAAATAGGGCTGGGGGTGTAGGGGTGTAGCTCAGAGGGTTCAATCCCTAGTACCACACACACCAAAAAAAAAAAAAAAAAAAAGAGAGAGAGAGAGACAGATATGCATAGGAAGAAATCCCATTCTTTTACAGTTATCACTGTCAGAAATATAATAAAAAACTGCCACATCCACTTCATAACCACAGAGAACCCAGAACCTGTCAGTGATGACAGATTAGAAAGACTGAGAACACCTGGATCCCTGTGTTAACCTGCCATGGGACTGCCCTACCCCAGCCTTGTTTTTAAAGTCATTAAACCCTGTGTATTTAATTTACTTGTCATTGAGTCTTCTGATATCTATCCTGGAAAATACCCCGATAAAATCTGCTTTCCCCAGTCCATCCTTTTCAGTCACTTGCCACAACGTTCAAATGAGAGCACACTAGAGTTAGACATTGAAGAAATTAAAGAAATAAAATATTGTAGAACCCTGTGTTTGTAATGTCAAAGAAATAGCTAGTCAAACTTTAAACTGGATCCTCATTGGGAATTGATCTTGATAGTTAGGGAGCTGGGCAGTGAGCCTGGGCCTTGTTGATAAGAGCCACAGGAATTATGATTTATAATCTCAGTCTTTAGTACCATGCAATCCTTTAACAAAAAATGTGCATGGTTTGCTACTTTCCTGTACCTGTGCCCTCCCTTCCCTCTCACTCTTTTTCCCAGGATATGTCATCAGCCTCGAGCTTAATGTCTCCTTGGAAAGGATGTCCTTAAGTCTAACCTATTAGTAATGTTCCTGCCATGTTTGTCTTCTTCATAGCATCTCTCACACTCTTTTATTATGTGTTCTTAAATGGTCTCTCTCTCTCTCTCTCTCCATGGCTCTTTTGTTTATCACAATGCTTATTAACAGCCACTCAAATATTTCTGCAAGGAGTGAATGGACATACTGTCTATCTTCACTCCTGACCTCTGTCTTCTTTCCTCCTCACTCAAGGAAACTTGTGCCACAACCACATGAAATCAGATCTCATGTAAAAAGTCAGGCTCGGGACAAATAAATATCGCAAGATTTTGGAAGTAAAGTTCTATGCTGCTTTTAACTACCACGCTACACCTGAGAAATTGAAGAGCCAGGGTTTGAAGTCACCTGAAAGATAACATTGAAGACAGCTAGTTCTCTGTTACATCAGGTATTACTGGACATACACAGTTTCCCATTATTACTTTAAGCCTGAACAACATAACCCAGTTGCACAACTATGTGATGATGAGCTGCCTTTGATGACAGAAGGCATCACTGCTTCTGCGGGCAGACTACAGTGAGAGCTGTGTTGTCAGCACAAATGAGAACAAGAGGGGTAAAAAGGTGAAGATCAAGGCAGAACAGGCCATCTAAAACGCAAAAGCAGAGAACTGGTATTTTAAAGACAGTCACAATTGTCTTGGACAAGTAAAAAGACACCTACAATTGTCCTCTTGTTTGGAAATAAGTCCTGTTGCTTGGAAAACATATTTTCATTATGCTTGACTTTTTTTAGGGCACTTAGAACAACTGCTGTGGAACATTTCATAGAGAAGTCATTTATCTTGGGTTGGGTCCCTGCGACCCAAGTATTGTATCAAATCAAAGAGTACAATTAAGATTACTCTTTGACCCAAATTAAAAACACTGATCATACTGTTTTTAACAAGTCAGTTCCCTAGACATATCAAGATTACCAGTATTAGAAGTAAATTTACATAATTCTTCTTTTCCCCCTATTTTTAAGACATCTTCCATTACTTGAAGAATTTTAAGATACTCATATTTCCTTGGTTCTGAATAATTAGCACTGCAATAAGAATCAATCAATTGAAAAATTTGAACTTGTGTGCATAAAAATGAAAAAAAAAGCTTCATCATTGTAGTCTCAACATCATCTTATGTGAGATTGCAAAGACAACCAAATCCTAAAGGATGGTCCTTCACCACCAGTTAATTAATAATAGAGCAGGGGAGACAGTAAGGAACAAACCAGGTGGCACCGATTCTAGGTACAATGGAGTAAGAGAAATAGGACACAGTGCTGGCTAGATGACAGCAGAGGACTGTGTGAAAGAAAGTACTTATATAAGGTCAACATTGAAAGATGAGGACGCCAAGTAGCAAGGGGGCCGGGGAAAGGAATTCAGTCAGCATGAATAAAGGCTCAGAAGTGAGAATCTTGTTTTTTTTTTTTTTTTAGCCACTTAAGAGCTCCAAGACTTGGGCCAGTTACCTAATGACTACCTGCCTTAGTTTCCCCATCTGTAAGACATGGGTGTTAAGAGCAAGTGCTGCAGGGTTACTGGGAATACTAATGAGCAGGTGTCTGTTAAGCACTCAGAACGGCACCGGGCATGGCAGGAGTGGGTGCGGAGAGGCCAGCATACAACGCCCAGCATGGAAGTGAATCACAGACGAGGCTGGCCAAGGAAACGGAGTGAATGAGGGGAAGGAGCGTACAAAGCTGCCGAGAATTCTTGACCTGAGTCTCCAAGAATGTGCAGATCGCCCTTACTGACTGCCTTTGCGGGGCTCAATTCTGTTCTAGGTGCTGGGAATATAATGTTGGACAAAACTAAGTCACAATACCTTAAAAAAGTTATATTCCATGGTGCGGAGGAGAGAATGGAAGGAAGGACATATGAGAGGGAAGAAAGTGCCACAGAGTGACATTTATGAGTAAATGGCTGTACCTCACAGCACGTCAGTCAGACCTCTAAGGAGGTGATGCTACAGCACAGGCTGTAGACCACAGGACATTGCTGGTTGTGCGAAGACGCACAGGGAGAGAGCCGGGCCGTGCAGAGTTCCCAGGGTCAACGTGAGCCCGCGAGGGCTGACACATGGCGATGTGGACGTTGCGGAAAGAGTATAAAATACAACACTTAAGGTGAGGGCTAGAGGTCAAAGTGGAGTGTGTGGGAAGGGGAGACACTGGAAAGAAAAGTAATTATAAGTTTTTGAGGCAACACTTAAGCAACGGTGTCTGTTTTCCTATAAAACTGATTCTGTGTTGGAATTTAATGTAAGGTGCCTCCAATGGCGCCTGCTTTTGATAAATGAAGAACAGTGACTCATTAGGAAATAAAAAGAATATCTGGTGACAAAGAGATGCTCTCTCTTCATGATGGTTTGTACAATTAAAAAAAAAAGCTTATTCCAAGTAAATTATCACTGAAACCAAAACCCTTCACAAAAATCCTTACTCAAGACAAACCTGAAACAGTAAAGACTGTCTAGCAGGCCTCCCACACTTAGACTTCAGTGTACACATACTCAGCTCACTGTGCAAAAACATTTCTGATCTGTTTACTCTGGCTTTAACAATAAGTCACTTTATCATAGCCACCTTAAAAAAATATCCATGTGGTTGGGATAAAAACATTTAAAACATACACAAGCATCTGGAAGGTAAAATCTTCCAGATTCAGCCACCACTAAATCCCTGGAGGTCTTTTCTTTTGGCTACTGAATAATCTTGAATACATCTTTTCTTTGATATATTATTCTAGGTCAATTCTGTCAGTATATTTCATAAATTCAAATCTCTAGAGTACAACAATGATTTAAGAGATCAAGTGCCTGTCTAGCAACCAGAGGATTTCTTAAACCTACTAAAGTCCTTTTCTTTTCTTCAAATTCAATGAATTTGAGGGTAACTAAATTCCACTAAAATTTCAGAGTGAGCAAACTCATTAGTATGTTGGCATTTAGGTAACCCTTATATTCAAGAATGTAATATATTCTCGAATACATGAAATAGTTCAAGATAAACTCAGTTTTTGTATATCGATTCTATTTTTAATTAAATTTTATTACAAAGCTAAAGTGCATAAAATATTAAAAATGGGTAGCTTGAGCTCTTCGTTAAATATTCTAATGTTACGTTCTCTTCACATTACCTTTTGTGAAGAATAAAAGGACAGAGGTGCATGGGTCACACCGACTCGTTCACTGTACAACTCAGTGTAGAGCCATCCGCTCCTGGGCAGAGACAGTTCAACAGAACGTCACCCAGTCACCGTGGACCCTGGGGGCCTCTCCTACTACTCTCCTGGGAAATACTTGCCTAGGATAGAATGCAACTTTCTGTGGAATCATCCAAGATACTGGACCCTAACCAGCCCAATAACAAGAAGGGGCATGCCCCGGCCCCCTCAGGTTTCTGCTGTCCAGTGGTGACCCCAAAGCTCCCGCCTATCTGTTTTCCTGACAGATGATAAGACAGGAATAACAAGGCATTTGCAAAGTCCAGTGCCCTTTTGTCTGTTGGGTTCTTTTTTACTGGTTACCGTTCAACCAATGTCTTGACTTGAAAATTGCCTAAAATGCCTTGTACATTTAAAATTTAAAAAATTAAAAAGTACGACTAAATCTGTTACAAACATTTCCTTAAGATTCAGGAGATTTTGTTTCATTGCTTCTGCAACAGTTTTCTGTAATCAAGAAATATTAGACATCAGATTTATTAGAGATCGACAGACAGAGGCAATACGCTCAAGGTAAGTCACAGGGTACCCTCACTGCTCAGGCTTATTCCAAAACCACGGGAAATCCCTTCACTTCTTGAGTGTAGATCAGTGACGTGCTCCCACCCACCTCTTTCCTGTAAGTCAGGGGGAAAGAGAGGGACACTGAGATATGTTTGTAAAGAGCTGAGTGCCTACAGAATAAAACGAATACTCTTATTGACACATACTCTTAGTGACAAACATGGGGTAACATTTTAAGCCCTACTTATATAAATGAAGCAATTAAGAGACACTGTGGCACCGTGGCCATGTGGAATTCCCTTAGGAGAACAGATTTGCCCACTGTGAAGCTGGGCAAAAGATACAGAGCCTAATTCCTTGTGATGGATCTGATCTGAGTCACAATTCAGACTTGGTTTTGCTGCTCAGAGACAGCAGAGACAGAAATGCTGCCCTGTTCCTGGGTGGCACTGCCCAATCTGGATTCCCGCCACCTCTGAGGGCCAATTTCCTGTGTGGAAAAACAGGGTTCCAGCAGTGGAAGCTGTCAAACTAACTCTGAACAGAGAGAGAAGACACTTGAACTGAACGTGCAGACGTTCCCCAGACTGCAGGTGGCCAAGAACCGCACACTATGAGGGGCTGCGAGCCGAGGGAGGCTCAGCCTTGCCTTCGTGGCTCTGTGGTTTATCCCTGCCTCCATGGCCTCTGCTCCCTGCCTTGGCCTCTGCTGCCCAGACAGAAGGAACAGATTCTTATCTGCACAGACTATTCAGAAACTTAGTGCGTACCAACCTTTTCTTCTCCAGATTAAAATACAACAAGGCTAAACACACAAACAGAATAAAACAGAAGGAATACAATAAAGAATGATGTTGCACAAAAACAGGATAAAACAGAAGGCAGGTAACTGGTAACTCAGAAAGCTGAGCTATCTGGAAGTGATAGTTAAGATTTTGGTAAAAGGTGAAAAAATTCTAACGAATCTCTTCTCTGTTGAGTTGTTTGTAATCAATCCATTTGCTAGCGCTTGACACAATCTGACAACAGTTTGGCAGCTTCTCTAAGTTCAAGATGCCGATTAGTCATATTAGCCCTGAAAGGGACACTGGATCTTTGGCAGCTTATTTGGATTGTTATGAAGGATAAATAGCAGCATTCTTGCCTTTAATTCAGAAGGCAAATAATGGATCCTTCAATATGCCAGAGGAGAAAATGTTTCAAAAGACACATGTATCAAACCAAAAGAATGAATTCTTCAAGCCTCTCTGATTTAGCAACAGGAAAATTCCTGCAAGACGAGAAAGAGGGTAACCACATACTAATGGCTTATTGGGCCGGCACAGAGCTAAAAATTTGTGGCCTGGTATGGCCACTTATCTCTGGTGTCACAGTGCTTAACTGTTTTTTGGTAGAGTTTGCCACCGCCACACATCAGCATGACTTCCCCATTAATTTTTAAGAAATGTCAAGAACTACTGGACTTTTTTGTGGTAACAATTTTAAAGTGTGTGTGTGTGTGTGTGTGTATGTGTGTGTGTGTGTGTGTGTGTGTGTTTTTTACTGGGGATTGAACCCAGAAGCATTCTACCTCTGAGCTATATCCCCAGCCTTTATATTTAAGCCAGGAGTATTCTACTTCTGAGCTAAACCCTAAGCCCTATTTTTATTTTACTTTTAAATTTTGAAACAGGGTCTCACTCAATTGCAGAGAGCCTCACTAAATTGCTGAGGCTGGCCTTGAACCTGTGCTCCTCCTGTCTCAGCCTCTCAAGTACTGGGATTATAGGCATGTGCCACCACATTTGGCTAATTTAAAACTATTTTGGCTCCATAAAATGAATGGCGGTGATAGACGGTGATAAGAAGCAAGTGCTCAGGGTAAGCCCTTACGACTGATATCTTAAGAGGACTTCAAAGCAAAGACAGAATTAACCACTGTTTCTACTTAAGATGATTAAAGGTATTGACCACCATGTCTTTGAAAGACTAGTCTTTGATCAAATTCTATATGAGAAGTATTAGAACAGATTATATGGTTCCTATCATCCTGGGAAGCCAGATTTGGTACCATTTTAGTGGGAGAACTGTCAGGCAACAAACTTCCACTCCGAAGTTCTCTAATAGCTTCTTTGTACAAAGACAGTGCTTCGTTTTTTAGCAGCCAAATAAAGCTCAAACAGAAAAGATGGGGAGAAAGGCCAAGTTTTTCCTCAGGCAAACTCCCTGACTCAACTTTCAATAGAAGCCCACTATCACATTACTATACAGATTCCGCTCCTTTGCTTATTTACATATTCGCTCAAACAGCGCCTTTTCCAATAAAGAGTTGAGAAGAAGCCAGATTCCAAACATAGAATTCATGTAATCACCATTTAGAAAGTCCCCAGCACACGAGGCGCACTGACGCTCCCTGAGAGACTAGTCAAGGCAAGCAGTGCGTGTCCTTAATGTGGCGGCAGGACACGCGGCTACGGAACACTTTATATATGAATGAAAACTTGAATTTTTTTTTTATGGTACCGGGGATTGAACCCAGGGGCATTCTACCTCCGAGTTACACCCCCAGCCCTATTTTTTGAACTTTATTTTGAAACCGGGTCTCGTTAAGTTGCAGAGGGCCTCACTGAGTACCTGAGGCTGGCCGCGAACCCGTATCCTCCGGTCTCCGCCTCCCAAGTACTGGGATTACAAGCGTGCACCACCACGCCCGGCCACAAAACTTGAATTTTAAGGTATCTCGATTTTGTTCTTTTGTAGGGGTTCCCTCTTTTCTCTTTAAACAATATGGGGCTCCTGGCAAACTCTGAAGGAGGATTTCAGCAGGAGGAGTTAAGATGCCAGAACTGGCTCGACCTTTGTCAACCCTAACTCATTTTTTAAATCTTTGGTAAAATGAGTATGTGCTAGCTTTTACTTGTCTTACTCTTCCACAAAACATGCCAGACACTTGCAAGATATGCTTCTTTTGAAGGTTTTACTGCACTTTTGCAGATTTCATCTTATTTATCTTCAACAATTTTCTATTTTAAAGAGTTCATAGGTAGCTGTAAGTAACTTATGTGCCCTGTAGTCCCTGCTACTCAGGAGGCTGAGGCAGGAGGGTCACTGGATCCCAGGAGTTTGGGGCCAGCCTTGGCAATGAAGTGAGACCCCATCTCAACAAATAGAAAAGGTCATAGGGTTGCCATTGTGAGTTTAGTAGAAACAACTGTTAGGTAATCTGCAAACAGAAAAGAGAGAGAGAGAGAGAGACAGACAGACAGACAGAGGGAGAGGTCATGCAGTCTACCTAGAGATCACTGTTGCCAGGGACAGAACAGGTACCATCATCTCTCAGTAGACGGTGTATACCCTCCTTTATTTGCACCCAAATATAAAGACATTTACAATTTCTCTCTTCCATTCAATCATTAGATGTATGCACAAGCTTATTTCTTAATTCTATTTAGGCTTTTCTAAAACACTTAAGTGTATACTTAATAACCAAACCCCTCCACATCCACTGTAACACTGAGCTGAAATACTAAGATAAGTAGTTTGGTGGTGAGAGCACTGGTTTTGGAGTCAGAAAAGCATGGATTCAAGTCTCAGCTCAGTGGCCATGTGACCCTGGGCAAATTATGTAACTACTGGACTCCTCTGTTGTTTAAGTGGGGCAGTGATGCTGCTTCGCAATGGTGTAGCAAATGAAATAATGTATGTGAGCTGCTTAGCACGATGCTCTATAAGTAGTGGCTAAGGCCACCGTGGTCATAACTGTTAGGAGCAGTGCAGAGATTTTGGATAGCTCCTGATGCGGCTCTTTAATTCAGAGGAGGAAGTGCTGATCTGGGTAATGGGGAGGCAGCTATCATGTAGAAATGGCCTGGTAAAGCTGCTATGACGATTTAAAATCGGATGGCGGGAAACTCGTGAAACGTTGCAGTGGTGCGTCCTGGCCCGCGCGGGGTCCGCGTGGCCGCAGGTGGGCAGGGGTGCAGGGGGGCGCAGGGCTCAGAGGGGCGCAGGTGCGCGCAGGGGCACAGGGGGGCAGAGTGGCGCAGAGGAGCGCAGGGCCGCAAGTGGGCAGAGGCGCCGGGAGTGCAGAGGGTCACAGGTGGGCAGGGGCGTGGGACGCAGGTGGGCAGGGGCGCCTGGGGCGCAGAGGGGCGCAGGTGGCAGGGGCGCCGGGGGCGCAGAGGGCCGCAGGTGGGTGCGGAGGGCCGCAGGTGGGCAGGGGCGCCTGGGGCGCAGAGGGGCGCAGGTGGGCGCAGAGGGGCGCAGGTGACAGGGGCGCCGGGGGCGCAGAGGGCCGCAGGTGGGTGCGGAGGGCCGCAGGTGGGCAGGGGCGCCTGGGGCGCAGAGGGGCGCAGGTGGGCGCGG
>PVJS01026792.1:13034-26829 GCA_004027185.1 Glis glis | reverse complement strand
TACAAAAGACTTAAACAGATGTTTCTCCACAAAAAGATTAGAACATGAATGTGCACAGTAGCATTATTCATAATACTCCCCATAGGAAAAACCTAAATTTCCATCAACTGATGAGTGGATAAACGAAATTGTGGCAAATCTATACAACACAATACCATTCTACAATAAAAAGAAACAGCCGGACATGGTGGCCCATGCTTGTAATCCCAGTACTTTGGGAGGCAGAGACCGGAGGATCCGGGTTCGCGGCCAGCCTCAGCTCTCTCTCTCTCTCTCTCTCTTCCTGTCTCTCTCTCTCTACTTAGTGAGGCCCTCTGCAACTTCGTGAGACCCGGTTTCAAAATAAAGTATAAAAAATTAGGGCCGGGGGTGTAGCGCGGAGGTAGAACGCCCCTGCGTTCAATCCCCGGTACCGCAAAAAAAAAAAAAAAAAGAAACAAAGTACTAATAGGTGCTACAACATAGGAAAACTTCAAAAACATGAACTGTTGGGCCTGACAATTTCTAGAGAGCATCATTTTTTTCATGCTTAGTGAAAGAAACCAATCATTAAAGACCACACGTTATATAATTATATTTATATGAGCTATTTAGAAGGAGAAAATCTATGAAGAGAGAAAATAGATTAGTAGTTGACTCAGGCTGGGGTAGGAATGGGAATGGCTAAATGGACACGTGGTTACCTTGTAGAGTGATAGAAATATTCTAAACCTAGATTGTGGTGATGGTTGTATAACATGTAAATATACTAAAATGTAAATGTTTTGAATTCTACACTTAAAACAGATGAAAAATAGCTTTTTGGCAGGTAAATTATATCTCAATGAATCTGTTCAGAAAAATAAACACAGTGTGGGGGGATGTACAGGGGGACACCAGAGCCAGTTAATTCAGGGTCTTATAAGGTATTATTATTATTATATATTATTATTATATTATTATTGTTATAAAGGTCTTATCAAGGAGCTTTGTCTTTTCCCCCAAAGCGATAGAAAACCATGAAAGAATTTTAGTAAGGGGCAAGTAGTAGTGCCGATTCAATAGGATTTGCATTCGGGGAACACCAGAATTGTGTATATCATGTACAAACCAGCTTAGGTGTGGAGGTAAGCCAGGGAGACTTTTTTTTTTTTTTGCGGTACCGGGGATTGAACCCAGGGGCATTCTACCTCTGAGCTATACCCCCGGCCCTATTTTTTTTTATACTTTATTTTGAAACCGGGTCTCATGAAGTTGCAGAGGGCCTTCACTAAGTAGAGAGAGAGAGAGAGAGAGAGAGAGAGAGAGAGAGAGAGAGATGGAGGGAAAGAGAGAGAGAGAGCTGAGGCTGGCCGTGAACCCGGATCCTCCGGTCTCCGCCTCCCAAAGTACTGGGATTACAAGTGTGCGCCACCACGCCCGGCTGAGACTTTTTTTTACTATGCTCACCAAGTCCTATGTTCCTAACTCCCAAATGATCATATTCAGTAGCGATTTACCCATTGATTTTCCTGCTAAATGAATGTTCATTCATGCAATGAGTGATGTTGAAAGGAGCACAAGAGCGCAGGGACGAGCCAACCTCCCTTCTGCCATTCTCTGCTAACTGGATAGGCTGGGAGTCTTCTGTTCCATTTTGTAGTTTTTGATCTTTAACTGGAAGATTCTGTATGGTTATCATGCTACACACTTTGAATTAAATTCTTTGGAATCAATATTTTAGGCAAAAATACACCAAAAATGACTTGTGATGAGAACATATTCTCCGTAGCCCTACTGCAGCTGCATAAACTTTGATAACCAAATTCTAATTCAGATATTTTCCTAAGTCTGTGTACTTTCAACTTGAAGTCTTAATAACCTGCTTCAGTACATTGAGTATGTTAATCTAAATAAATCTAAATAAAGTGTTGATGAAACTGATTATGCTACCCACCAAATTGATGTATACGATAGATATGCTAATAATTTTAAATAATTTTTGGGGGGGAAGGTTCATATAATTACTTGTTCACTGTACTTCATTTTTAAGGGAGAGAAACAACCATACCATTGAACATGTAAAAACAAAGCCAGACCAAAACAACTCTCAACCTGTATCTTGGAGATGAGTCCACATTCAGCTCAATCAAATCTAAAACATTCATAGAGTGTGTGTGTGTGTGTGTGTGTGTGGTACTGGGAATGGGACCCAGGGCCTTCTACCTCTGGGCTACATCCCTAGATCTATTTTATTTTATTTTTTATTTGGAAACAGGGAGCCGGGCGTGGTGGCGCACGCTTGTAATCCCAGTACTTTGGGAGGCAGAGAACAGAGGATCCGGGTTTGCGGCCAGCCTCAGCTCGCTCTCTCTCTCTCTCTCTCTCTCTCTCTCTCTACTTAGTGAGGTCTTCCGCAACTTCGTGAGACCTGGTTTCAAAATAAAGTATAAAAAATAGGGCCGGGGGTGTAGCGCGGAGGTAGAATGCCCCTGGGTTCAATCCCTGGTACTGCAAAATAAATAAATAAATAAATAAATAAATAAAAATAAAAAAAATTAAAAAACATTTGGAAACAGGGTCTTGATAAGTTGCTGAGAGCCTCACTAAGTTGCTGAGGCTGGTTTTGAACCTGGATCCTCCTGTCTCAGCCTTCCAAGTACTGGGATTATGGGCATGTGCCACCACACCTGGCTCATGGAATGTTTTGAAGAGGCTCAAGACCAGAATTATGAACATGAGCCATTGAACGATTCTAAACAGGAAATCGACTCTACTTTGTTCAAGTGTATAAAGGGTCATAAATAATGGTTAAAAAAAATAAAGAACAGCTTTGAAGTTTAGTTGGCCAGAGTTGTTTCCTATCATTTTATTCATGAGAAAATCCATTATGCAAAATTAAGTGACACCAATTGACTCTCATGGACATTTCTTCATACTCTCTTAGCTCGACCCTCTGCCAAGTCCCTGCACTTCAAACTGAAGAACTGAAGGTCAGTGTCCTAGATATCATATGGATAAACTGTTGTTTGCTCTATGGTTGTTCTCTATATGAGATTCCTGACCCATCAGACATAGACAAGGCCAAATAGACATTGAAAAAATGTTGTCCAACAACCATTTCAATCAACTGTACAGTTTAATTTTCTTAAAATCCAAATTGACCAGTTATCTAAATTAACATATTATTTCTGCATTTGTACCTTGGGAGTAACCATTGGCACACTCTCTGATTTGCTTTAATGAACCGAGCCAAGTTCTTCATTGTTTTAGCCAATACAATCTTCTATTTCATGAGAAGTCTGGCATTTTCAAATAGCTTCATTAAATTTTGGATAAGTTTTTCCAATTTGCTTTTCTCATTGAGCTCTACCTACAAGGATTGTCTGACATCCCAAGGTTTAGATGTATTTGAGTAATTTGAAAGAAGAAAAGAAGGCAAAGAGGTAAAAATATGTCTCTTTCATGTTGCTATCACTCAAAAATAAAAGCAGATTTCTCTCAGACTAGACCTCTACCCACAAATCAACTTTGGGAAGCATCAAACAGTAATTTACTTTCAAAAGAAAATTTTTTTAGAAAACGACATAAGCCTTTATGATTGTATTGCTAAACAATTTGGAATCCATCTATAGCATAGAGTCTTTATAAAGTCCATGTGCTGTTTTAAACATTTTAACTTTAATAATTTAGATTATAGGTATGATATAAACCATCTGCATGTTTCTGGTTGTAAGCAGAGAATTTTTTTCTTGCAGCTGGCCTGGACTTAAATTCTGTGAGCCAGGGGGCCAGCTGACCTCCCCGTGCATGGTAGCCATCTTTTGTAATAGAATCTGAAATAAGAATATGCTGGGCAAAGTTGTGTAATATGGTCCTAAACTTTACTAAATTGGTTTTGAATGCTGTTTAAACATTATCTCTATTGTGTATTTTAAACTCAAGTTGTTGTAGTTTAAAAGTCAGGAAAGATTCTAGGAAGACCCTGAAGTCTGGATTACAAAGGCTCAGCATTTTCATTAGTCATAAATCTTAGTCATCCAGAGTGCAACAATCCCTTAACAGGTGTTGAGAATTGCCACCACCACTTGGCAAATCTCAGGCTCTCTGTAAGGCACATGTATGCACATTCTTGCATTCTTGAAGGAGTGTCTAAAAGGTGCAGTTAGAATTGATTTGTAGGGCAGAGGTGGCATAAGGGTTCATGCAGTCTTCTCTTGGCTTGTGTTTTAAAGCAGACAATCAGCAAACTAAGATAACACAGGTATCATTTTTAGACATATCATTAGGATCTAAGATGAGAATTAAAGGGAAGCTTGAATAGTACTCACCTCTGCAGCCTGAGACCTCCTTTAGCAATAGGAGAAAAGTCGGATGGAGCAGGACAAGGCTTAGCAGGATGCAGTCAAGTACCGTGGAGAATAGTTTAAAAGAGGAATGGCCAGTGTCAGCAGATGGGGCAGAGGGTGCTGACTCAGCATGCAGAGGTTAAAGTCCCCAGAAACAGGACAGCTTTAGTGGGAAAGGGACAGCACTCCATACATGCTCTGCAATCTCACCGCCACCTCAGGATGCCACCCCCAATGCACACTCATCCCTTTGGTGGACTTGGCTGGCACACTTATTCCTAAGAGGTACTTATGGACTTGTCCTCTGGCTTGGCAGGGAGCATGGGCCAAGCAGCCACTTTGCAACTGCAATTTGTGTGCTCGTGTATTCCTAGATTCATGCAGCTTGCACCTCCATATGCCAGACGCTGCAACTTCCAGGCAGGTAAAAACAAGACTGTTAAGTAAAAGGGAATGTCTATTGGAAAGAACAATTCAGCGACTTTATGCAATGATGAATTCTGGGTTAATTTTAACATGTCGGGGGAAAAATGATCTAGTCATGCCTGATAAACCACTCTGACAGCTCAGTGGAAGTTTAGGATATATTGGCTGGAACTGACCTCAATGTGGTCAGCTGCATGAAAGGAGCCAGGGGCTAGGCTCGGTGGCACATACCTGTAATCCCAGCTACTCGGGAAGCTGAGGCCGGAAGATCACAAGTTTGAGGCCAGCCTGGACAACTTAGAGAGACCCTGTCTCAAAACAAAAAATAAAAAGGGCTGGGGATGTAACTCAGTGGCAGAGTGTTCCTGGGTTCAATGCCCAGTACTGCACAAAGATGGAGAGGGGAAAGGGAAAGGGAAAGGGAGCCAGGCAAACACGTACTTTAAGATGCTGCAATGACAGATCACTACTGCCCAGATGCCCCAGCAGTATACAAGACCATGGCATGTAAGGTGTAAATACACTAGTTCATATAGAAACCACTGAGACATGCTCAATTATCACTACATATATAGTTCCATATGTATATTCCTATACTTTAATGATTTTGCCCTTAGAAAGCACATGATAGGAAAAAAATAAAAGATCAATAATACCCTTTTAGTTCCAAAATTGTTAGAGTGAGGAGTATTTTTATCCTTAGAAAAAGAAATACTGTAACCTTAGAAAGAAACATACTTTAGTAAACATTTTTTGAGCACCTTTTATTTACAAGGTAGGTGCTATAAAAAGATGTATAGGACATAGACTTTGCCTTTGTGGACCTTTCCAGAATCCAGTAAGAAGAAATACTGTGTAAATAACTAATTATAATATATGAAGGAAGGTGAGAGTGCTTTCAAAAGAGGCACTTGTGAAATGCTAATAAGGTGGCATAGAGCATAGCTTTATTCTAGAGAGTTCTTATAAAATATCAACGCTGTATCCTCTCATGTGTGTCGCCATTGTGCCCACTGCCTACTGCTGCAGTAAAAAGAACTGAGGCTGAGTTGCCCAATGAGGGCAACTCAGTCATGGTGGTGTGGAGAATAGATGCTTTAGGGTGGATAACCAGCTCAGAGCTCAGACTCAGCCATTGGATAGGTCAAACTTTGCACTGAGCTTTCTTCTCTTTCAAGGACTTGCCCCTCACCAACCTCAGGAGGTTGTCTGGTAGAGGGCAGGTTGTCTGGAAGTCTGAGTGTTACTTCAGTGGCTCTCTGGTGTCAAGATGTCTTGCTTCATGTGGTCTATGGTGCTGGTCTCTGTCCTGAAGCATCTGCAGCTGCTATGCCGGGCCACACTCATCCAAGGCAGTGCCAGCCTTTCCTGCTGGTGATGTCCGCAGTCCCTTCTCCTCTCCTCACCCAACACAGCTTCACATGTCAACACCATGCATGGGATACATACAAGGGACCTCCTTCAGGCCAGGCCCGGTGTAGGGGCATGGAAGCTGTTATTCTGGGCTTTCTCTCATCCTAAATATTCCATGCTGCCATGTTTTCTTTATTACAACCAACCCGTGTAGGAAATACTATGAGGTTACCTTCTTCCAGAATTCCAGGTGGGAAATAAGGCCCAAGTCTCTTCTGCCCTCCCTCAGAATCCTGACTTGGAAATCCATCATGGAGCTTCCCTTGCCCTTTGTAAGGCAAAAACCTCGAGGTGGGCATCTCGGGGCTCACTCAGTTATAGTCTGGCTCTGTTTCAGTCAACATCTAACTGCTTTAATCCGAAACAACTAACCATATGACTTAAAGAAGGAAGACTTATTTGTTCGCAGTTTTTGCAGATTTCAGGGTTCAAACCATGTCAGGCCAGGTCTGAGTAGCTCGGGGCATGGCAGCGGGAAGCGAGAGTGGGAGAGAGCAAGGCTCCTCTCTCACATACTGGAGGCCAGAAGCAAGAGATAGAGCAAGGGGAGGAAGAACCTTATATAACCCCACGGCTACACCCCCAGTCCCCCTCCTTAGCAACCAAACCCTACTTCCAACATTGCTACCTTGTTTTTGTGAGGGGTAGGGGGACATTCTAAATCCAAACCAATACACTTTCCTTTCATTTTTTTCTGCAGCCTCGTCCTGTCACACTTGGAAGTAGTTAGAAAACTACATCACATCTGGCATACTCTCCCCTCTGGTTTAGGGTAAAGACTCTTGATATGAAAGGGAGTGTTTGAAACTCAGGAAAACCCTTCACTCTTATGAACTGAGTCTTACAAACCAAAACATACTTGCTATCAGCTCATGTACTTGGTTATTGCCTATAATTGCCTTCATATTTTCTATTGCCTCTTTCCTCACTTGAAGTAAGGATGCCAGAGGTGGAAAACTGCAGAGGTCTAGCACATCATCCAGGTTATATGCATCTTACATAGTCTAAATTATTTTACATCTAAGTTGTAGTACACTAATGCAATGCAAATGATCCTTGTTCATAAAAATGCGAAAATATTTTGTCTAGTGGAGAGGCCTATTGATCAGTTTTGCATCCATTAGCAAATTTATTTCAGCATTTAAAATGGTATATATATTTATACATCAGTGTGGTTTTGAATTCTTTATTCCTGATATAGCAGCTATTTTCCTCAGTAAAATCCTTGCTGTGTGTTCATTTCATATTTGTATGAGAATCATAGTTTTACCTTTTTTTGTGGTACTGGGGATGGAACCTAGGGTCTTCTACCTTTGGGCTACACCCTCAGCCCAATTTTATTATTTTTTTTAATTTGGAAACAGGGTCTTGTTAAGTTGCTGAGAGCCTCACTAAGTTCCTGAGACTGGCTTCAAAATTGTGATCCTCCTGTCTCAGCCTCTCAAGTACTAGGATTACAGGAGTGTGCCACCATGCCTGGCTCTTGGTTTTCCCTTTTAAAATAATTATTCTTTAACAAATTTGTTATCTTCACATTTTTTGAAGCTTAAGGTCCAAAGAAATTTATCAAATTGTCCAGGAGTAGAAAAGTAATGATTGATAAAAACATTTTGAACTTATATATTTGATCCCAAATCTTAAATTCTGTATTGCTTCATTACTTAAACCCCAAGAAATCTGAAAAAATACCATAAAGGTCCACAGACAAGTAACATAAAAATTCCAGAATTGCCCCATTGCTTTCTTTAGTAGGCATGCCATCTCCAGTTTTGTATCTGTGTTAAGAGGGAATTGATGTCCTTGGCATTGTAATTTTAAAGCAAAAAGATGTAGAACTAATTGTTAGACACATAATTTTATAGTTACCAACATCATTCCCCAAGTTAAATGGTTGTCTGAGGGGAAAGAAAAGATGCTATGGTATTTCTTGACATACACCAGACTGACTTTTTCTTTTTTTTTTTTTCTTTTTTGCGGTACCGGGGATTGAACGCAGGGGCGTTCTACCTCCGTGCTATACCCCCGGCCCTATTTTTTATACTTTATTTTGAAACCAGGTCTCACGAAGTTGCGGAGGGCTTCACTAAGTAGAGAGAGAAAGAGAGAGAGAGAGAGAGAGAGAGAGAGAGAGAGAGAGAGAGAGAGAGACAGGGGGAGAGAGAGAGAGAGAGAGAGAGAGAGCTGAGGTTGGCCACGAACCCGGATCCTCTGGTCTCCGCCTCCCAAAGTACTGGGATTACAAGCATGCACTATCACGCCCGGCTCAGACTGACTTTTTCCATGTATATTTTTAGACTATGCTTTATGGGAAATAACTATGAGTTTTAGCTAGGAAGAAGTATCTCCAATTTATATGCCACATAGTTAAATGCTCTATATGGAGATGAGGGAGATAAAGAGGGGGATTATTAAGATCACTTAAAATTATCTCCAAAGAGAGCTTGGTTGGAAGCATCATCTCCTATTTATTTTTGAGCGAACTCCTAACAGATGAAATATATCACCTATGGCCAGACACAGAACAAAGGATACTCTGAGGAAAACATTTCAGCCATGCTGTTTTCTAGTACAGGATTCAACCACATTTCAAACAGATCCAGTTTTCTAGTACAGGATTCAACCACATTTCAAACAGATCCAGTTTTCTTTTTAAAAAAAATCACAATTATATGTTTCAAAAAAATTCTGAACTTTGTTCAACAAGCCCAACCACATGGGTAAATTCATATTTTTAAGTGAATTTTGAAAAATTCAAAGGGAGGATAAACAAAGACCCCAAGAAATAAAATTAGTTAGTTCCATTAAGTTGTTCCTAGGAGAACTATGTAATCTCCATTTTAGAATTTTTTTTAATGGGGGGGAGTTTAGTGCTCTACTTGATTTTGGATACATGGACTTTAGAATAACTTTAGAAACATCAGCTAGAAGATAATTCCCTTTTCAGTCTGCTAGGAGATGGAGTGCTGTCGCAGACTGGTCCTTACCTACCTCACAATCGTTCTCTTTGGTAAAAGAACTCCAGGTGTTATTCAGGGGCCAGTGGAGTCTCTTAACCTCGGTGACCATAGATCTCTCCAAGGTCTTTTTTCCTCAGGGAATAAGTCATGATTGGTTGATCAAGGCTGGCATAAATGAGTTGTGGTCATCTATGTCCATTAGCCACTCTAGGTAGGGGCATGACACTCAGTTTTAGCAGCGAGATATAATGGAAATCTTCCTGGAAATAAAAAGTCAGACCTTTACCCCTTCTTTCTACTTGGGATGCTGGGCAGGTCATGAAGATTGGAGCAGTGACAGCCATGTTACAAACATAAAGGACAGAAAAAGACTTGTACCCTGATGCTATTACTGAGCTGCTATGTTAAACCTAGAACAGCGCTTCACCCCTGCATCATTTATGCGAGCTCATTCAATGTCTCTATTGTTAAGTCACTCTTAGGTTTTCTGCTACTTATGTTGAAAGCATTACTAGTAAGTTTTAGTTTTAATTTCATAACACATTTCCAGTTTTAATTTTCAAAGCATAGTTTTCAATACAGTCAGGATGGTGGTCTTTGATATCATTAGTCACATCCTGCTGAAAAAACTGTTCTGCACTGTGAATAAAAACACTTTGTGGAAATGGTACCAAATGTTGCCAGGAGCTTGCTGTTTTGAACCAGGCCCAAAGCAGAACTTCACATTAGTAACCTGTGTGCCCTCCCTTCTCCTTTTCAAGAAAGGATGATTAATGCAGTTTGATTTACAGATATAACATCCAATGAGCCACAAACACTATTTCCTTTCTATGACACATATTTTCCTTTTTTATTTATTTTTTGGTGCTGGGAATGGAACCCAGGGCCTTGTACATGCTAAACACATGCTGTACCACTGAGCTACATCCTCAGCTCCCCCTACTTCTTGTCTAATGTACAGAAGCACATTTTATAGCCTAAATTGTGCCTACTTTGATTTTTTACTTAATATATTTCATAATTATATATCAAGTGGGTTAATGTAATGCCTTAGTACTATCTGATTTACCTTCATAATATTTCATTTACCTCTGGTGGCATATCCATTTTCTAAATCAGGAGTGTCTGAGTTATTTCTGGATCTATTTTTGCCTTTCTTCTTAATATTAATATTCCTTATCACTGTCCCTTTTCCTTAAGGCCTTAATCTCAAAACAAATCAAATCAAAACCAGCCAATCAACCAACCAACCAACCAACCAACCAACCAACCCTGAGAGTGGTGTTTGGTGTCTAGCACAGAGTAGACAGCCAATAAGCAAATGAATGAGATGTGTCTTGGGTTCCACCACTGAAGTCTGCATGTACTCTGTAACATTAAATGCAAACATCATTCATGGTGAGGTTCTCTTTTCTGATTATAGTGGAATATATATTATAGAAAATTTGGTAACTATGGAGAGGTACAATGATGAAATCCAAATTACCTATGGTACGTGTATCTATTTCAATATTTAATGTGGGTTTATAGATGCAATGCCTATAAATTCACAGGAAGGAGCCCACAGGTAGAAAGCTCAGGGCCATCGAGGGCTGTGGGGACCTTTCGCATCCTCTAGGTTTGGGAGTGTCCTTGGGACTGCATTTAACGCAACAGGTGTTTGTGCCCCTTCCCTTTCCTGCCAAAGGCAGATGGTCTGTTACCCCTGGCTACTTTACATTCGTGACCCATTGCCAGGTGCCATGTTAAATGGCTGTGATTCCTACCTATGATTTCTTGGAAGGCTCTAGGCAGGAGAGAAAAACTCCACTTGATTTCAATCATGGTTCTACCTGTCCTAATTGTATGGCAAGGTTACATCAGGATGGTGTAGATGATTTTAAAAGATTCTACCTTGTTCTTGCTGTTGTTATTGTTTTTGTTGTTGTTGTTGTTTCTAAGGAAGATGGTTAGGTAGAGAAGAGAAAGAAGGGAAGGAAAAATGGGTGAGGTTCAGCAGGGAACAGAAGTTTCTGATTGGTCAGAGTGAGTCTTAGGGAGGGACCATGGCCACTTCTTTGCTGGTATTTTGGTTCAGTAAGGAGAGAGGGGTTTGTGCTGCTCCTAATTCCAACAAGACCACACTGATTAGCAGAGAGGGGAATACTTTTCAATGCCAGAAACATCCACAACAGAAGAAAAGTTTTCCTATAGCAATCCATTTTGAAGAAGTGTGGTGTGTGTGTGTGTGTGTGTGTGTGTGTGTGTGTGTGTGTGTTTTGGACAAAATCACCACCATTGTTACCACTAGAAATAACATAATTTCTCAAAACTATTTACCTGCTGGTGGAGGCATCCCTTGTGTGGCTACCTGTCCACGATGGATTAATTTGCTTTGGCTGAATTTTCAGGCCCCTCTCTGGCATGGTCACTGAGTTGGAAATTAAGCTGTGTTCCACTGGAGAAGGCAAAAAACAAGAATTTACTGCACGCATCTATTTCTTGAAGCTCATATCACAAACTGACTTCACATGCCTTGAGTGGGATGTGAAGTATTGCTATTCTTACCTTCTGCTCTGAGATCACCTTTACTATTGCAGAGCATTACTATGATTTCATGAAGGTCCTCAGAGGAAAAGCAAACTCATTTTAAGAAATGGAGAACAATAATATCCAGGGAAGAGACAGTAGTGGACCACTGTGAGGAAATGTGATACTTCCAGGAATTTTAGAAGTGTAACTTTTATATTTGATGTATCACTGAGATTAGAGGGCCATCTTCAGTTGGAAACCTGCTGGGTAACTTTCTATCATTAGCCAATAAAAGTCTGTTATATTACATTTTTGTGGTAAATTCTCAGGGTTATAGAGTTTCCCTTTGAGTTTTTTCCCCCCAAGGCTCTACTACCTAACAAAGGAAGGAGTTCATGTCCTGGGCCATCAGCGAAAAAGTTACAAGCAGGGGAAAATACATGATTGAAGAACTGAACACTTAATTACATCTAGAGGTATTAAAAGAAAGATCCCTTGAGCTAGCAGACCACAGGACAATGGATCAGCAGTTTTACGATCTATTTCTGACTCTATCATTGACTCAGGATACTGGGAAAGTACTATGTTTCTGTTTTTCAAAAATTTATTGAACTATCATGGCATCATCATTTATTTGGTATAAATGATGCTTGCTGAGCACCCAGAATCTAGAGACTTTTTACCAGAGAAGAAAGTAAAATGATTTTCATCTTCAAACAAAAGGGAAGAGTATCATATGCAGGCAAAAACATTAGCAAAGGCATCTATGGTGGTGAGGGAGTAGGGTATGACATGGGAAATCTTCATTTTAGGTTTTATTATCTCTATCTATCTCTATCTCTATCTCTATCTCTATCTCTATCTCTATCTCTATCTCTATCTCTTGTTTCACTTTGCTTCTCTTTCCCATCCCTCTTTCCCTGCTATGTGAGGGCACAGTGAGAAAGTAGCTATCTGTAAGTCGGGAAAAGAACCCTCCCCAGGAACCAAACCTTTCTGGACCCTGATCTTGGACTTTCAAGTCTCCAAAACTGGGAGAGAATGTCTAATCCCACCCGAGTCTATGTTTTCTTTTCTTTTCTTTTTTTTTTTTTAATGGTGCCTGAGTTGACTATTACACCCTTGAAATATTTTTCTTCTTCAAGCATCTTTTCTATTGTATTTCAAAATCCTTATTGTGGCAGTCCAATCTATTAATTAACATTACTTTAACTCATCTGCCTCATCTTGCTGAGACATTTGTCTCTCAAACACATCCTATTGCTTTGAAATGTAAAGATTGGGTATCCAATTTTGGGCAAGAAGCTTCTCTGAGGACATATGGACTTGGAATTATGGGATCAGGTAGTGGCAATGGTGATCATGGGGGCGTTATTAAAATATTTCAAAATTTCAAAGAATCAAACAGAAATTGTAACTCATTTGCAAATAATGCATCCTGGATAAAAATATTTAGTTTTCTTTATTTTTCAATATTATGTTTCACACAAAAAAAATACTGGTGGGGGCTGGAGATGTAGCTCAGTGGTGGAGCACTTGCTTAGCATGAGCAAGGTCCTGAGTTTGATCTTTAGTACCACACAAACAAAATACTGATGGAAGAAGGCAAATGATGTAAATGTTGACAATTTGAAGTAAGGGAAAATAATAATTGAGTGATAGGGCAGGGAATGAGTGAAGATATTGGTGATACAAGAATGGCAGATTTTAATTGTTTAAGCTGAGTATCGAGTATATGGGAGCTTATTTTAGTATTGCTTTTACTTTGTATGCCTGAAAATGTTTATAATTAAAAAGAAAGAAATTTTGAAAAAGTAATGGTAGGGCTAACAGAGGTTTGAAGGTGGAGTTAGAGAGGATGGATTAAGAAAAGAAGGGAACTAATTTCCTCAGCTTCTATAAAAGAGATTCAAGATATTCTGCTATAGATTCATGTAACGGGAACTATAGGTTTAACTCTACTACTTAAAATTATGTTGGTAATCAGGTACAGAACCAAATTTGGAATATAAATAAAAGTGGTAAAAGGGTGGGGAGGGGAGTATAATTATGATACACTAAATTTCTCATTTTGCATGGGAAATATTTAATAACTTCTTTTTTTTTTTTTGCGGTACCGGGGGTTGAACGCAGGGGCGTTCTACCTCCGCGCTATGCCCCCGGCCCTATTTTTTATACTTT
>PVJS01026792.1:0-12934 GCA_004027185.1 Glis glis | reverse complement strand
CGGCATTTAATAACTTCTATTAAAATTAAATATGCTAAAACATAAGTTTTTGTATGTTGATTTTGTATTCAGCTACTTTGCTGAATTTCTTATCAGCTCTAGAAATATTCTGGTTGAGTTTTTTGGATCTAATATAGGATATCATCTGCAAAAAGATAATTTCTCTTATTTTTTCCCTATTTGTATTCATTTAGTTTCCTTCTCGTGCCTTATTACTCTGGCTAGAATTTCAACTACTATATTGAAAAGGAGTGGTGATAGTGGACATCCTTGTCTTGCTCCTGATTTTAAAGGGAAGTAGATTGATTCCCCCATTCAGTATGATGTTGGCTTTGGGTCTATCATATATTGACTTTATATTGTTAAGGTAAGTTCCTTCTATCCCTAATTTCTTCATTGTCTTTAACATGAATGGGTGTTGGATTATGTCAAATGCTTTTTCTGCATCTATTAAGATGATTTATACACTAATCATGAATCCATTGAAAAAGAAATCTGGAAAACAATTTTATTCACAATAGCCTCAGAAAATAAGTAAATAAAATAATTAGGAATAAATCTAACCAAGGAGGTAAAATACCTCAAAATTATAGAACACTAAAGACAGAAATTGAAGAAAACCTTAGAAGATGGAAAGACCTCTCATGCTCTTGGATAGGCAGAATAAATATCAAAACAACCATACTACCTAAGTGATCTACAAATTCAATGCAATCCCACTAAAACACTAATGTTGTTCTTCACAGAACACTCCTAAAATTCATATGGGAAAACAAAAGACCCAGAATAGCCAAAGTAATACTTAGTAATAAGAACCATGTTACAGGTATCACAATACCTGGTTTCAAGTTATACTACAGTGCTATAGTAACAAAAATAGCATGGTACTAGCACAAAATCAGACATAAATACCAACTTAACAGAAGATACAAAAACAAATCCTCACACTTATAGTCAGTTGATTTTTGACAAAGGTGCCAAAAACATATGCTGGTGAAAAGACAACCTTTTCAACAAATGGTGCTGGAAAACTGGGTTTCCATATATAGAAGAATGAAATTAGACCAGTCTCTCACCCAACACAAGAGTCAACGCAAAATGGATAAAAGACCCAGAAACCAAACCAAAGACTTTGCAATTACTAGAAGAGGGCCTAGGACCAAGTCTCCAACATGTAAGCACTGGTAGAAACATCCTCAATAATACCCCCAGAGCTCCAGAAATTAAACCAAGAATCAGTAAATGGGATGACGTTAAAGTAAAAAGCTTCTGAGCAGCAAAGGAAACAATCAAGAGTCTGAAGAGAGGATCTACAGAATGGGAGAAAATATTTGCCAGCTATTCCTCTGATAAAAGGATTAATATCTAGAATACACAAAGAACTCAAACTTAGCATGAGAAAAGCAATAAAAAATGTACAATTGAACTGAATACACAATTCTCAAAAGAAGAGATAAAAAAATGGCCAGTAAATATATGAAAAAGTGTTCAATATCAGTAGCAATCAGAAAAATGCAAACCAAACCAAGATAAGATTCCATCTAACTTCAGTTAGAATGGCAATCATCAAGAATACAAACAATAATAAATTCTGGTGAGGATGTGAGGAAATAGGAACCCTTTTCCTATTAATCCCATAGACACCATTTATGGTTAATATAGCTGCTATGGAGATCAGTGTGGAGGTTCCTCAGAAGACTGGGAATGGAACCACCATATGGCTCAGTTATACCATTCCTGAGTATATTTACAAAGAAACTGAAGTTAGAATATTATAGTGATACATACATATCCATATTTATAGCAGCCAAACTATGGAATCAGCTTAGTCCATCAACAGATGAATGGGTTATGACACTGTGGTATATACATATGACAGCATTTTACTCAGCCATAAGAAGAACAAAATTATGTCATTTTCAGGAAAATGGATGGAACTAGAGAATATTATGCTAAGTGAGATTATCCAGTCTCAGAAACTGAAAGCTTTCATAGTTTGTCTAATTTGTGGAAGCTAGAGAGAAATTGGGAAACGAAAGGGTCTTCAGATAAATGAGGAGAGATACAAGTAGAAGAGTAGAAAGGAGGAGGTGGAGAGAGGAAAAGGAGACTTGATGAAGGACACAGTTCAAACAATCCTATGTATACATATGAAGTTATCAACACCAATTTCAATATTGTGAGTAGGGGAGGAGGAAGCAGAATGGGATCTGGAGGGGAAACACACCAGTGCTGTGTGTGTGTCTGTTTCTATCACACTGAGCCTCAATAGTATGTATAATAACAATGTGCCAATACAAGTCTATTTCTAAAAACATAGAAATACACATTAATTGTTTAGCATTAGGATGCACTGGCTGGAACAGAAAATATGAAAAATAGGACTGGTAACAAAGGAGAAGAGGGGGGAAAAAGAAAAAGGTTATTTTTACTTGATCAAAAGCTCTGATCAGTTCTTGAGGTTGTGAAATGAATTCTGAGAGTGCCGGGGGCCTCAGATGAGAATACAGAGGGATGGTCAGTTCCACACCATGACCAGCAAGTGCTATTGCTTTTAAACATCACAATTTTCACAGTCATATGAATGATTTCATAATGCTATAACTCTTTCATAAATTTAGATGTTTAAAATCTGGAACACAACTCTTTCAGTCAGCATTCTCACTGTGGTGACTCCAATACCTGATGACTACAATTTAGAGGAAGATTGACTGATTGATTGATTGATTGATTGATCTGGATATGTCAGTCATATATATATATATATATATATATATATATATATATATATAGCCCATTTTATGCAAGCTGCCAAATAGGAGCCCAGGCTATAGGTCCTTAGGGAATGATGGCCGGGAGCAGAGAGAGAACAAAAGGACAGAGAAAGAGAGTTAGAAGCAGGTGTTGCAGCTGGGCAGGGCCAGGACACACACACACACACACACACACACACACACACACACACACTGTACTGGGCCACACCCTAGGGATCCTGGCTGGAGCAACCCCAGCATACACTGTACCGGGTCAGGCCCCCAGGGATCCACCTCAGACAGAGCATGACTGCTTCCAGGGCTTGAGGTACAGGGGACATTTTACACTCAAACCATAACAACAACTTAAATGGAAAAATTATGAGAATATCGGTGGAATAATATTTGTATCAGAGAATAATACCTACCTTATAAAACATGGACTTCGGAGGTGGGGAGCAGGAAGAATCAACGTTGTGCTTGTTGGTGGAGTTCAGGACTCACTGCAATAGAAAATGTTCCTGGGCTTCTGTCCTGATGACATTCTAAAAATAAATTTTTGTTGCATAAGCATAATCTTATAACTTTACACATCCTATTGTTAGTAAAAATATATCCCAAAGATAGTTCAGTTTGCATAATTAAAACAAGTCCAAAGGTGGCAAATGCTCAACACTGGGGCAATTAGCTTTAAAATATATATGCTCTAAATACGTTTTCTGACACAGCCTCAGAAGCATAGGTAGGGTTGTCTTGTGTAAAAGCATCTGTGAGCTCTGGTCTGCACACCTCCACCTTCTCCTGGCTGTCTTTCTGCACAGCCTCTGTGGAAGTCACATGCACTTTGCATCACAGCTTTGGGTCTTTGGGTCTTGGGTCTTTTGCTTCCTTCAGTGAGCTATTTGGGTTTTCTGTCTGTGCTTAAAAAATTTGCACAACTAACTCCAGCATGCTGATGCTTAGGATGTGGTCCTGCCTTCATTTATTTAAAATGTCTCCTCTCTTTATGGCCTCAAATAACCCTTTTGTTTGAGTTTCCTAATCTGTGCACTAAGAAAGTCAAATTAGATATATATTGTCTTTCAAATTTTATAATCTAAAAATTTTTTTGTAAAGATTTCCGGAATCATCAGAAACATTTTACAAGAGGGAATCAGAAACCAAGAGGAGTTAAAGCACTGGCTCAGGGTGATACAGATGTGATTGACACAAACCACTGTAACTGTGCCAGAGCCACTGGGAACCGGCCCTGTTTCCTGGGTCTCAGAAATGAGAAAGAGCCAACAGAACTCCCCCTGTTCCTTGATGGCCCGCAAACAGGATGTGGCCACATTGCCAAGTGCAAGAAAGCACTTTATTTATTGATTTTTGGTGGCTTGATTCATGACATAGCATTAACCAGCTCTCCTGTTATAATCACTCTTTCCTTCCCCCAGTGAAGTCTCTGGACTCTGTTGCATCCACATATGCCTTCAAGGAAACAGTGCTTTCGCAAGAGATGGATGGTCTCTGAAAATGGAGTTTGTTGATAAGCCTAGGGCGTTGCAACACATGAACCCCAGCAGACCTTTAAGTGAGTGTTGGTATAACCCCTCCAGACCCCAGCTCTACATTTCATGCTACATCCACGTGTCACAAGCTCTACCAGCCCAGTAGGGCCAAGCGGAAAGAACTCTTTAAGACGAGCCCCCTATGGTTTAGAAATTATATTGCTTGCTGTTCCCTGCTATAAAATACTGGGAGAACTAAAATATTTTCAGATGTGAGTTTCCATACTAACTTCTCTTATAGCAAGAGCAATACAAGTTTATTGTAGGAAAAAAGCGAGAAAATAAAGAAAAGCAAAATAAAAATCAACTAGAATCCTAGCACACTGAGATAACCATAGCTAATATTTTAGTATGTATGCATATACACAGTTATGTACATTGTCTATTTTAATAGAATAGTGCTTAAATATTTTTCCAAGAAAATACATGTAATTCTAAACATTTGTTATTGCCTGTTTTATATTATAATAAAATGATTTACCATTGTATATCAAATTCTTTCCTATTGCATGTACAGATTATTTCTAACCTTTCCATATTTAATGGTAATGTAAGCACACAGTAAGTTATTACATTCATTACTCTGCTCTTAATTGTCCTTAATTGTTTTAGGATTTTAAAACAATGACAAGATCATTTTTAAAATATGATATATCACCATTTTATGAGTTAGTATATAGAGATTCTAGAGAAATCATCTTAGGAAATGTCACACATAACTAGATATAGTCTGCTTTACTGTCATGTGTCTTTTAGTAATCCAAGCTAGCACATACTGATTGGGGAATAAGGAAATATTATAAATATACTGAGAATTTTCACATGCAATTTTATATGGAATTTTCCCTGGCATGTCAATGTTTTACACCATCAAATACTAGCAGCTAAAAACAAACATTAGCATCACTGAATGCAAGCAACAGAGGAATCGAGAACTACATGGGATACCTTGTGCCTCACAGTCTCCCTCTTAGCTCAGTTTTAGCCATGTGCTCTGTCTCAGAAGTCCTTGGTGTGATGTCCCACTCACAAGTAGACATTCTGTCTTGGCTTCCATAACTCAGCAGCATCAACCTTTTCTTATTTCTTCTTCCATCAAATTACATTCATTTCTGTTAAAATAGAGGAAAGGGATTGGGTGAGGAAGGTGGGTAGGGGAAAAACAAGGACTGAGGAAGGGAACAGTTCAAATAAGGTTCTATTCATGCATGAAGTTATCACTACCAACCTCACTAACATGTATGTGGAGGGAGGGAGTGGGAGTGGTGGTATGCTCAGGGAAACATACCAAGTGCTGTGTGCATGTATGTTTGTATAAATTTGAATCACACTATGATGTATAACTACAATGCACCAATAAAAGTATAAAAATCTCAATATGTCTTATCTGTGCAAGAATTTTTAATAGTTACTTCCTTTGTTGGTGTTAAAGTTACACAGTTGTTTTGAGTGATCCACTCCTAATTTTCCCATTATCTCTGCTTTAGTATGATTTTGCAGGATATAGAGTTATTCAAAAATGCATTCAGTATATTGTAGCCAAAACCTTTATCTCATGCTCAGGTTTCTGGGTAAAGACAGCAGAATAAATGCAAATCACTAATAATTCCTCTCCTGATCCTTTACAAAATGATTCTTCCTGCCTTCAAACAGAAGAAGAAAAACCAGGCAAAATATTTACCAACACCAAACTGATAAACTGAAAAATTCCACGGCATAAAATTTGTAAAAGAACATAATGTTTGAGTGTGCTTTCTAATCTCATCCCAGGCCTCCAAAAATACTATTATCAGAGAAAGAAGGTAGGTCAAGAAAATCCAAAGGATTTCCCCTTATATGTCTCCTTGTGAGAGGAAGTATACTGCAAGGAAGAGTATGTAGTTTGGGGAAAGTTAGAGGAAAATTATCAAGAGTAGGAGCCCCTAGCTACAACCACCAGCAGCTCAGTAGAGAGGTGAACAGATTCTATGTTCAGTAATTCTACGAGTCCATGATCTAAACTTAAAGACCCAAAGCAGAAGTATCCTATCCAGGGAATAAGCTACACCCTTGACTGGGGCCAAGATTAGGAGATTACTCTATCTCATATAGGACACTCAGCAAAATCAGGGAGAAAGTAGAGCATATGTAGTTTAACAAAAGTTGCTCAAATTACAACTAGTAGGTAATACCATCATTTCTCAGTTCCTAAATGATTGATTGAAGTGAGAGAGAAATACATATCAAATAAAGGAGAGAGGAGTCAAGAAAAATTTACTACCTCTATCATACTTTTTGGGAGCCCTGAATTGTGCTGTCCACTGGAAATATGAAAATATCAGAAATAATATGGTAATCCTGCAAGTATTCAGTGCATACCCCTCCAAAAACTAATAAAAGTAAGTGTACAATTAGGTCTCCAATGCCCTTGAGTTATAACTCAGTTGTGCAAGGAAACTATTTTCTCTTTAATGTTCTGATTGTCTTCACACGTGCCCACCACTATAGGCGAAGGTGTCAAGGTAGTAAAGATGTTTATATAGAAATGAATATAGACCCGCAGGTAAACACCCAGTCGCTTCATGCTGCATCTGCCATGTGTATTACATCTGCACGTAGCAACAACTCCCCAGTGTTACGATTTTCGCTTACAATAGTCACATGTGCTTTAAAGATCTTACAGGGAGAAAATCATCATAATTACACAGATATTTACATCTCTGTTGCTTTTCCATCACTCCTAATGTCCTATTCATCTTGAGCAATTTTTTTCCATATCAAAATTAAAGCACATCTGCTGATAGTGATTCTGTTAGTTTTCATTCCTCTGAGTGTGGCTTTATCATGCCTTCACTCTTAGAGGGTATTGTTTTTTAACATAGAATTCTGGGTTGATATTTCTTTTCTTTTAGCACTTCAAAGATACCGTTCCACTGTCTTTTTCTTTTATGGCCTCTGATGAGAAATCCACAATCATATAAATAATTGTTCCCCTATATGGGAAATATTATTTTTCTCTGGCTGCCTTCAAGACTTGTCCTTATCATTGTATTTTTAGCCATTTTGATTATGATCTCATTGGGCATGGTGTTCTTTGAATTTATCCTGTTTGAGACTTTCTGAATTTCTTCAATCTCTAAATTTATCTTTCACCAAATATAGGAATCTGTCAGCCAATTATTTCTTCAAATATTTTTTTTCTGCCCTGCCCTCTTTCTCTTCTTCTGAGACAGTGACACAGACTTGAGACATTTTATTACTGTCCCACAGGTCCTTAGGGTCTGTTCATGTTTTCTATATTTTTCTTCTTTTATTTTTCACATTAGATCATTTCTGCTGATCAAGCTTCAAGTTTGGTAACTTTTGATCTGTTATCTCCATTCTCTTATTGAGCCTGTCCAGTGCATTTTCTAATTTCAACTATTGTATTTTTTAATTCAAAAATTTTCATTTCATTCTTTTTCATAGTTCCTATTTCTTTGCTGAGAACTTCTATCTGTCCACTCATTTCAAGAGTGTTTACCTTTATCTCACCTTTAAAGTCTTTGATAATTCCAACATCTGAATCTTTGCACTGGCAGCCCTTGATTATCATTACTCTCGGGAATTTCTTTAAAACATTTTTTTCTGATGTGATGTGAAAGTTTGGATTTTATTTTGGGCATTTCAGATATTATGTGAGACTTTGGGAACTGTTAAAATCATCTGGGGAATGCTGATTTGTGGGTTTATTTGTTTTAGCATCTGTGTTATGTCCAGCCCACATATTCTGTCTGTCTTCTCGGGTCAATGGGTCCAGTCAAATTTGCTAAGTCTTTCCTACACTGTCTGGATATGCCCTGCATGTGTATTATTCAGTGGGTGGACAGATTTTGGTGGTTTTCATCATAGTTTAGTCTCTAAAGCCTTTGCTATGATTCTTTGCCAATGTTGCTCAGGGTGAACCTGGTACTTGATGCTGATAGGTAATCCCTTTCTCCAGAAATTCTTCCCTGGAATGTCTTCCACACTCTCCGACCCTCAAGAGTCTCTTTCATTCTCTGGCTAGAAAGCCGGGGTTTCTCTCAGAGATTCATCTGTTAGCTCGGAGATCGCCTTCAGTGCTAAATATTAGTGAGACAGTGGAGAGAAAAAATAGCAGAGGGTAATTCCCACACACTTCTCACACTACAGGGGCCCCCTCATCCTGTTCTGGACAGAGAGGTTTTTTGTTTTTTGGAGATTATAGGTGCCTTTCCTGGAAATATCACCTAGTGGTACAATTTCATGACTGGTGCTGCCCTCAGGAAAGGACCAGAAGAAAAAAGAGAAAGAAAAAAAGTATGCCCACCCCTCCCTACACACCTCCATTGCTCTGGTCAGAAACAGGAGGTCATTCCTGGAAGTTTTCCTGTCCACACCTGCTACTCTGTTCCAGAATACCAGGTGCTCTCAGGTTAAAGTCAAAAGATAAAGAAGACCCAGTCAAAGAAGTCCTTAGCAATAAAAACTACACTGGAGGTATAATGCCTGATTTCAAGTTATACTACAGAGCTATAGTAATAAAAAGAGCACAAATACAGACACATAGACCAGTGGAACAAAATAGAACATACAAACACAAATCCTCACGTGTACAGTCAGTGATATCTCTGTGTGTGTGTGTGTGTGTGTGTGTGTGTGTGTGTGTTACTGGGGAGTGAACCCAGGGGCATTGTACCTCTTTGTACTGGGGGCTACACCCCCAGTCCTATTTTACTTTATTTTTTTATTTTGAATAGGGTCTCACTAAGTTGGGGAGGGCCTCACTAAGTTGCTGAAGCTGGCCGTGAATCTGCAATCATCCTGTCTTAGCCTCCCAAGTACTGGGATTACAGGCATGTACCACCATGCCTGGCTAGTTGATTTTTGACAAAGGTGACAAAAATGGATGCTGGAGAAAAGACAGCTTTTCAACAAATGGTGTTGGGAAAACCGGTTATTCATTTGTACAAGAATGGAATTAAACTCAACCTCTCACCCTGAACAAGAGTGAACACAAGATGAATAAAAGACCTAGAACTTAGACTAGAGACTGTGAAAGGGTACACCCTTTACTAGAAGGATGCGTAGGACCAATGCTCCAACATGTAGGCACTGATAGAAACTTCCTCAATAAGACCTCCAAAGCTCTGGAAATAAAAACAAGAATTAATAAATGGGATGGCATTAAATTACAAAGCTTCTGTGCAGTCAAAGAAACAATCAAGAGTCTGAAGAAAGAGCCTACAGAATAGGAGATATTTGCCAGTTACTCTGATAGAGGACTAATATCTAGAATATACAAAAATACTTAACACTATAAAAAATAACCCAATCAAAAAATGAGTAATGGATCTGAATAGATACTCCTCAAAAGAAGAAATACAAATGGCCAATAAAAGTATGAAAAAATGTTCGACATCATTAGCAATCTGGGAAGTGCAAATCAAAACTATGCTGAGATTCCATCTAACTCCAGTGAGAACGGCAATCATGAAGAATACAAACCATAAATGCTGGTGAGGATGTAGGGAATTAAGAACCCTCATACACTGTTGGTGGGATTGCGAATTAGTACAGCCACAATGAAGGTCAGTGTGGAGGCTCTTCAGAATACCGAGAATGGAACCGCCATATGCTCCAACCATACCACTCCTGAGTGCCTTTCCAAATAAATGAAGTCAGAATATTATAGTGATATATGCATATACATGTTTATAGCAGCACAATTCACAATAGCTCAATTACAGAACCAGTTTATATGTCAGTCAACAGACAAATGGGTTACAAAACTGTGGTCTATACACGCAATGGAATTTTACTCAGCCATAAAGAGCAAAAATATGTCATTTGCAGGAAAATGGGTAGAACCAGAGACCATTATGCTAAGTGAGATTAGCCAGTCTCAGAAAGTAAAGGGTCGCATATTTTCTCTCATGTATGGAAGCTAGAGAGAAATTGAGAAACAAAAGGGATTTCAGATTAATGAGGAGAGATTCCAGTAAAATAGTAGAAAGGGATTAAGGGAGGGGGTAGGGAGGAAGAGATCTGAGGAAGGAAACAGTTCAAATAATGCTATGTACATATATGGAATTATCAACTCCAATCTCAATAACATGTATGGGGAGGAGGAGGAAGGGGTCAGATCCGGAGGGAAACACACCAGATGCTGTGCGCATGCATGTTTCTATCACTCCGAACCTCAGTGTGATGTATGATTACAATGCACCAATAAAAGTATATTTTTTTAAAAAGATAAAGGAGGAGAAAAGCCCAGAAAACTCACTGCCATACAGGTTGTTCTTTAAGTCTTGACTTTCTTCTCATCTGTCTGTTTACTGCTTACTTTCCAGAATGCTCGTGTAATTCCTTACTATCCTGTCCAGGGTTGCTACTTGGAATTAATAAGAGAGAGAGGTTGTAGTGAGCTAATTCCACCTTGGCTGGTACCAGAATTCTTTCATTCTCTTTATGTAAAATGTCTAGCCTCTCTTTTGTTTTTTTTTTTTCATTTCTTTCTCTTGTTCCCAATTCTCTCCAAGGAAGTGTCTGGGTGGTTGGGGAGGAGTGTGTGTGTGTGTGTGTGTGTGTGTGTGTGTGTGTGTGTGCACGCTAGCAGTAGAGTAGGGGCCTCAGACTCCCTTCTGTGTCATCTAAGTACCCACAGACATTGGGATGCTAAGATCCCATCTTGTATTTGGGGGTGATATTTTGTTTACCTCCTGGAGTCCCTGGTTCCAGTCATTTCCCATTGATGTCAAAGTCCTTGCCTCCTTCATACTATTTCTCTTTTCTCTGGGGCTCGTAGGAAGCACAGATGTGGCTCAGGCTCAGCCATGCACTGTCTGCCTTCTAATACCGCCTCACTTTGGATTCTGTGCCATACCAGCAATGGTCACAAGGAGCTTCCTCTTCTTTTTTTTTTTTTTTTTTAATTGTTGCATTGTAATCACACATCTTGATGAGGTTCAGGGTGGTAGAAGCATACATGCACCCATCACTCATTTAGCCCTCCCCCAATTCCCAACCCATTCCATCCTCCTTCCCTCCTTCTTGTGCTCAGCAGAGTGATTGACTTTGATAAGTTTGTGTATATACATCATGTGTATTAGGGTGTTTCCTTCTTTCAGCCTCCTATCTCCCTCAGTTAGGTCACCTTCTTTACTCATCTAAGGTTTCTCCTTCTTTGTCTGGACTCCCTCCAATGTCCCATTTTCTCCCTAGCTTCTGCATATTAGGGAGAACATCTGACTTTTCACTTTTTGTGACTGACTAATCTCACTTAGCATAATGTTCTCCAATTCCATCCATTTCCCTGCAAATGACAGCACATACTTGTAATCCCAGTACTTGGGAGGCTGAGACAGGAGGAGCACAGGTTCAAAGCCAGCCTCAGCTACTTAGTGAGGCCCTCTGCAACTTAGTGAGACCCTGTTTCAAAATAAAGAATAAAAAATAAGGCTGGGAGTGTAGCTCAGAGGTAGAATGCCCCTGGCTTCGATCCCCATTACCAAAAACAAACAAAACAAAACAAAACCCTCCGTTTCACAAGGAGCTTCTTCTCAGAGCTTGCAATGTCCCCTGTCATCTGTGGAACCAAGTTGCCTGGCCCAGTGCTCGCAGCTGCCCTGACACCCATCTGGTCAGTGTTCAAAGCCAAGCTCCGACCTCTGCAAACAGTTGGTGTGGAGAGACTCTGGCATTCCCCTGACTCCCTTGTTCTCCATCCCTCTACCTCCTCCTTCAATTTCTCAGGCCAAAAGTCTTGGCCTACCCCTTTTTCTTCCTGTCTAGTCCAAACCACTCACATGTAAAATGATATCTCGTTCTTGTTATGTTTAAAAGGCAAACAAAGACACTTAGAAATCCTTTTCAACGACAGCATAGTTAAGAACACAGAAGCCATGATAAAGGAACATGCCCATTCTGAAATGCCAGGGGACTGGGCTCAAAGTCTTTAGTGTGATCCACATGTCATAGTTGGGAACATTGTCATTCAAATACTGGGGAAGCTGACATTTTCAAACATGTAAGAATTCTGAGAATATGACATTTAGTAGCTATTCTTGGAACAATTCTTGGAATTATAACCCTTGGGATAAGTCAAAGTTAACTGTTAGAAGTATGTTAATAAGACAGAATGGAAATGTTACATATCTTATAAATTATAATAATGAAGAAGAACATCATGAATAAAATTAGGAAATACAGAAGAGTTAAAAAGTCATGATTTATAGGTAACGAATTAATATAGCCTATAATCAAAATATATATCTGAGTCCAATTTCTTTGTGTATTACCATATTTTTCCTTAATCTTGGTAGGAAATTTTAAGACTGTCTTACAGCAAAGAAACATTTAATTTAGGATAAGTAATTTTTCAGGTTTATTTCCTTTCTACGTCTGTTAAATGAAAACTTGTTAAATTTGTATGTACTGTATAATCTCATTTTATGCAATTATTTTGATCAGTCTTTCCCCATCTACCCTCTTTCACCCTTTAGCCATATATGATATTCCTATAACAATATCATAAAACTATATCTGGAATTATGTCCACTTAATGTTAATGATAGTTATTTCTTTTTTTTATGTTTTTATTGGTGCATTGTAGTCTCACTTCACAATGAGTATCAGTTTGGTGTTAACATA
>PVJS01026791.1:0-26731 GCA_004027185.1 Glis glis | reverse complement strand
AGTGAGGCCCTCCACAACTTTGTGAGACCCAGTTTCAAAATAAAGTATAAAAAAAATAGGGCCAGGGGTGTAGCGCGGAGCTAGAATGCCCCTGGGTTAAATCCCCAGTACCGCAAAAAAAAAAAAATTTTTTTAGAATCACAGCCAGGTATGGTGGTGCGCACCTATAATCGTAGTACTTTGAGAGGCTGAGACAGGAGGAGTGCAGGTGTGAAGCCAGCCTCAGCAACTTAGTAAGACCCTCAGCATTATAGCAAGACCCTGTTTAAAAAAAATAAAAAATTAGAATTGCATACTTTTTGATTTAGCAAATCCATGTTTCCACATCTACCCTAGATAAATACTTGCTTATGTGATAATGGGGACCGATACAACAATATCCCTTGTAATATTGGAAATGGTGAAAAAATGGAAACATCAATGGATAACAAAATTATAAACTCATAAGGAATTAATTATGGCAGATCCTAACTATAGGCTTCTATGCAGTGATTAAAAAGAATGTGATCAGCTGGGCGTGTTGCCACACGTTTGTAATCAATCCCAGTACTTGGGAGGCTGAGACAGGAGGGTCGCAGGATCGAGGACAGCCTCAGCAAATAGTGAGACTCTCATCAACCTATTTCAAAATAAGAAATAAAATCGGACTGGGGGTGTAGCTCGAAGGTAGAATGCCTCTGGGTTCAATTCCCAGTACCACACACAAAAAAAATGAGATCTTTATGTGCTGACATATACCAAAGTATATTAAACTAGAAAAAAAAGTTGAAGAAAAACATGTATATTTCATTATCACATTTATTCTTTAAAACTTTGCTTCTCTCTCTCTCTCTCTGTGTGTGTGTGTGTGTGTGTGTGTGTGTGTGTGTGTAAATAAAAAAATCTGGTAGTATGTGCATCAAACTGAACTGGTGGTAACCAAGCCGGGTGTGGTGGCGCACGCTTGTAATCCTAGTACTTGGGAGGCCGAGACTGGAGGATCGCAGGTTCAAGAACAGCCTCAGCAATTTAGTGAGGCTCTCAGCAACCTAGTGAGACCCCGTTTCCAAATTAGTAAAAAATCGATCTGGGGATGTAGCTCGGAGGTAAAATGCTTCTGGGTTCAATTGTCAGTACCACACAAAGAAAGAAAGAAAGAAAGAAAGAAAGAAAGAAAGAAAGAAAGAAAGAAAGAAAGGAAGGAAGGAAGGAAGGAAGGAAGGAGGGAAGGGGAAGGGGAAGGGAGGAAGGAAAGGAGGAAGGAAGGAAGGAAGCAAAAAGGAAAGGTGATAACTTCCTTCCAGGGGTTAGAATTGGCAGGTGATAAGGTGAGAGAGATTAGTCAAGAAGGACTTCAGCTTTATTTATAAAGTTTGAATTTTTTAAGACGTTACTAGTGGGTTTGGGGTAAACACCATGCCCACCAGGAGACCCACTTGTAGGAAGTAAATAGTTACAATTCTTCCCTATTGATAGGAAGTCAGGCGCCATCACAGAGAGTTTCCATGAGATCATTCCATCACTAAAAAGAAAGGTCCTGGAGGACAATGGAAAGCACAGTGTTTCTGCTCCCACAGCACCTTGCCTATACTCAGTCTGTCAAGCAGCTTGCTGCGGCCTCTGTGCTATGAGTTTGGGGGCCCATGTATTTGCTAAGCTCCCTGCAGTCCTGAAATCCAGGATGTTCATTTTCTCCTCTCCTCCTGGGGCCTTGCGCAGATGCCATAAAGTTAGTGTGCCCTTTTTTTTTTATTTTTTTCTATTCCTTTATTAGCTGAAATTGAAATTTTGCTCATGCAAATCTTTTTTAACATTAAAAGGAAAGACTAAGAAAACTCCGCAGCCAATGTTGGCTGTAAATCGCCTGCATTCCGGAGGCCGCGCGCCAAGGGCTCGCGGCTGATTCCCATTAAGTTTGCCCTCGCATATGGGATAGATTTGGCTGAGTGAGGATTTCCTCAGACTCCTCTGTCTGTCTTTCATTTGAAGGCGGCTTGGAAGGTGCTTAGTCAGCAACCGAAGGCTGAAGCCAGGGTACTGCGTGCTGTTTTTAAGGCCTAGTGAAATCAGAGTCCTCTGGAAGGGGCCGTCCAGTTTGGAGCAGTTCTGAACCACGTTACTACAAACAGAAGAATTAACATCGAGTCGTTGACATGATTAAATGTAAGGTCACTGACTCTTCTTTCGCCTCAGCAATTGAGCAGAGACAATAAGAGAAGACACTTTTAATTAAGCAGACTTGACACAGTTATGGGCTGGAGCCCGGGTCCCTTTGCTTGCTCAGCGTTTTGGATTCCTCATCCCCCATCTGTCAGGCTACCAGCTCCAAGGTATACCGTGTCCTTTATATTTCTTCTCCAAATAGTTGAGCTGTTCCTTTGAAGCCCAGGAAGCTTGGAAGGGAAATGGTCAGCTGAGGAATAGTTTCCATACTGACTGACTTTCATATCATCTGGAGTTTTTCTGATCTTTCTTAAAAAGATGCTATAAAAAAATACTTAAATCAGTCGGATGGCTTTATAGATTTCTGGTTTCTTTTAATTTACATCATAATTTTTTATGAAGGCTTCTAGGGATTAAAATAGCAGCGCTTCAATTTGAGTGTGGTGGTGCATGCCTGTAATTCCAGTACTTGGGAGGTGGAGACAGGAGGACTGCAGGTTCGAGGTCAGCCTCAGCAACTTAGCGAGACCCTGTTTCAAAATAAAAAATAAAGAGCCGGGCATGGTGGCTCACGCTTATAATCCCAGTACTTTGGGAGGCGGAGACCGGAGGATCCAGGTTCACGGCCAGCCTCAGCTCTCTCTCTCTCTCTCTCCCCCAGTCTCTCTCTCTCTCTCTACCTAGTGAGGCCCTCCACAACTTCGTGAGACCCGGTTTCAAAATAAAGCATAAAAAAAATAGGGCCGGGGGTGTAGCGCGGAGGTAGAGCGCCCCTGGGTTCAATCCCCGGTACCATAAAAAAAAATAAATAAATAAAATAAAATAAAAAATAAAAAGGGCTAGGGGTGTGGTTTGGAGGTAGAATGCCCCTGGGTGCAATCTTGGTACCAAAAATTCCTATAAAAAATAACAGTGCTTAGCCGGGCGTAGTGGTGTGCACTTTAATCCCAGTACTTGGGAGGCTGAGACAGGAGGATTGCAGGTTCGAGGACAGCCTCAGCAAGTAGTGAGACTCTCATCAACCTAGCGAGACCCTGTTTCAAATAGGGCTGGGGGTGTAGCTTGGAGGTAGAATGCCCCTGGGTTCAATCCTCAGTACCACCAAAAAAAAAAAAACAAAAACAAAACAAAACAGTGTTTAAAACTGCCCCTTTTCCCCAGGTTTCTGCTTTTGACATAATATATCATGGTCTCAGGGGCAGGGAGGTCTGGTGATTTCTAAGCTTGTGCCCGTAATTGTGTTTCTTCACTAATTTTCAACCATGTTATCCTTAACGAAGCACTCATCACATAAAACAAGAGCTTAGAGCACTAAGGGAGGGATGAGCAAATGCCCTTTTCTTTTGCTCTGTGTACCTAGAATGTGAACAAGTGGGTGACATTCTATCAAGACTCAGAAAACCTGAGTTCTCTAGCCAGCTTAGCCACTGGCAGGTCACACGACCTTACACATGTTGCCTGACCTCCTGAGGCTCCCCTGGAAGTCCAGAAGACAGTGCTGCCTACCTCTTTGGGCTGTTGAGAGGATAAGAATCAAATAAAAGAGCATACACAGAAGCTGTTTATTTCTTTAGTGCTGGGTACTGAATCAGGGGCATGCTGCCTCTGAGCTACACCCCCAGCCCTTTTTATTTTGAAACAGGGTCTCACTAAGTTGCTGAGTGTCTTGCAAAGTTGCTCAGGCTGGCCTTGAACTTGCAATTCTCTTGTCTCAGCCTCCCAAGTACTAGGTTTACAGGTGTATGCCACAGTACCCAGCTGTAGAAGCTCTTTATAAAAGAAAAACTTGGCAGACTGAGGTGGGAGGATCTCAGGTTTAAAGACAGTCTCAGAATCTTAGCGAGACCCTGTTTCAACCAAAAAAATAAAAAGGGCTGCAGGTGTAGCTCAGAGGTAGAATGCCCCTGGGTTCAGTCTCCAGTACCAAATGAATAAATAAATAACAAATTTAAAAGATAAAAATAAAATAGGGCTGAATGTTGAGCTCAGAGGAAGAATGCCCCCGAGTTCAATTCCTAGTACCAAAAATAAATAAATAAAAGAAGGAAAATGAAAACTATAAAGATCATTTGAAATATCACTAATTGACAAATGCATGTAAGGGCAATAAAAGCTGAAAAGACTTCAAAGCAAGTAAATACTTCTTAAGCAAAAACAAGCATCACATTTCCAAGCATTCTTAATTTAAAAAATAATAACACAATAAAGACTGCCTAAAATTAGTGTCTTGAGAAATATTAAAAATAATTAACTTGCCCTCTTAGGATAGTGAAAATCCCTATAACCACTATCACCAATATTAATCTGAATGTTATTATTGTAAACAGAATTGGAGAAAAGATTATTTTACCCCAAAAAACTTGAAATTCTTTTCTCTAGAAAGGCAACATTTTTAAAAAATGTTAATTCTAGCCGGGAGTATATAAAGTAAATACTCCTGATTCCTCTTTGAGGCTTTCAGTATTTTTTGCTTCGCTCTACAATAACTTGAAATGTCCCAAGTAACCTTCAGTTCAAGCAATTCTATTTGGATAAGAGCCATAAAAAGATGACCTTGTTAATCCTGTAGCACCTGCTATGAGCTATTGGTCAGCTGAAATTTCTATTTTCAGATTTCATATGTCTTTTAATTTAAATCTACCTGCTTTATAAAAGTCTTTATTGACTTCATCCCATGATTTTTAGAAATTGTGTAAGAATTTTTTTAGCTGCATTATTGATACCTTTAAAAATAATTTCATTTTCTTTATATACCAAGTATTTTTATTTTGTGGGCGTGTTCTCTCAGTTTTTCCCCAGGCATATCGGTTTCTTTGTATGATTGTCACTGTGTATATATGATGGTTAAAACTACCATTTTTTACTTAATATTAGACATATTTGTATGTTGTTCCATAAATTCAATCATTATCATTATGGTTAACATTTGTATCAAATCGATATGCTATGTAACTACAGACCTTTTATTAGCCTTTTCATTTTTTCTTTTTTTCTGTTTTGGATAAAGCTGCGAATTATGGTTTTTTTTTTCCTCTCAGTTTGAAAAACCTTAGGATAAATTGAACCCTAGTATAAATTCCCAGGAATGAAGTGGCTTGAAGATAATAATGGTGCTTGTCAAAATACTTTCCAGACCAATTTAGAAAGAGCTAAATCAATAAAAATGTTTCTAGCATTCTATGAATGAACCTATTCCACTAGCACTTCGCCCCTTGAAGGGCGCATCTTTGATTTGATGCTCATTTCTTTACCAAAAATGTTAAGAAATTTTAAATATAGTGCTTGCACTTCCTTATAGAAGTTGTTTCTTTCTGTCTTTATCTCTTTATGTGCTAAAAGTTTGCCGGTCTTGGTGGTGCACACCTGTAACAGCCTCGGCAATGTAGTGAGACTCTCAGCAACCTAATGAGACCCTGTTTCAAAATAAAAAAGAAAATAGGGTTGGGTGTGTAGTTAAGAGGCAGAAACCACTCCCTCCAGGTTTAATCCCCATTACGCCCCCCCCAAAAAAATTGCACTTACTTTCATCAATTTAAAATCATTTCCTTTAAAATTTATTTATGTGTTTGTAGCACTGGGGATTGGACCACCCACGGGTTCTCTACCACTGAGCTGCATCCCTAACTATGCCAATTTTTTTTCTGAGTCTTGGTTATTAAATTCACAAAAATGAACCAGGTTTGGTTCCTTTACTATTAAAGAAGAAATATCTATGTTCAGCCGGGCATGGTGGCACACGCTTGTAATCCCAGTACTTGGGAGGCTGAGACCGGAGGATCCGAGTTTGCGACCAGCCTCGGCTACTCAGTGAGGCCCTCTGCAACTTAGTGAGACCCCGTTTCAAAATAAAGAATAAAAAATAGTGCTGGGGTGTAGCTCAGAGGTAGAATGCCCCTGGGTTCAATCCCCAGTACCGCAAAAAAAAAAAAATTATGCTCACTGAAAGCTAAATTAAACACACTCTCTTTCTCTCAAAAAGACACAGAGCGAGCAAGCCTTTATTCTGATCAGAAGAGTTGTATGTAAAAGGATTCAAGTATACCCAGCTTGCTTTCTGTCCCAGGGGCACATTTTGTGACAGACAGCCTGATAAGGAGGAAGCTGGATCCTCCTCTTCTGAGACTACTCCAGGTTTCCAATCCTGTTTCCTAGGGCTATTAGAGCCAGGAGGTCACCCCCATCCGATTTAGTGCTGCCCTGCTCTTCCAGAGGTGAGGGCTGGAAATCTAGAAAGTCCTCCCTGAATCCAGGATGGAGAGGAGACCCCAAGGACTCTGGGTCACTCTCTCATCCCTCTAGGCATGGACCAAACAATTACTTTACCTACCAAGCAGCACATAGCGCGGTTATATTTGGAGATATGATTTGAGTCACGAAAATAAATTTTACGGTGAGGACTTTGGGATAACACAAGGTTATGCCTACACCCATCGCTCTCTTCATTTTTATTACATAGGATCTCCTACGAGTTGCATCCTACCAGCATGGCACGTTCCCAGCCATGAGTCTCGAAGGAAGGGGTGATGGATGCTTCCAGACTATTAGGTTAGGAAATAGTCTTGGGAAATCTCTAGCTCACCCTTGGGGTTGAGCATATGTTGTTGACATTTTTTTGTAGGTAACCCAGTCTTTCCTTCTTCTAATTAAATTTATTCCTTTTCATATAATCCTTCCCAGAAACATATGGCAATTTTCCACTAAAAAACAATGTCCCTTCTTAGTAATTCTGAGACTTTAAAAATTTTGAAAGACAACTTTTAATAAACTACTAAAAACCTCTCAGAACAGAATTAAGTGATAAAAAATTTGATTATATGCCAGTTGATATTAAAATGATAGAATTTAATGTATCAAGTAACATCCCTATAATGTAAACTACTCTATAGAGAACAAGTTAAACAAAAACATGAGTTTTGGGAAAAATTTAAAATTAATTTCTTCTTTGAAATCCTCTAAAGAAAAAGGAAGTCGGAATTATTAATATCACCTTGATACTTCTTACTCACATAAAGTAAATTGCTTCTCGTTCATTCTGCTTCCACAGAGAGCCTTGGGTAAACACCTACGTGTGCTGAGGCACACATTTGCCCATAGTGTTCAGGATAAATAAACCATCTGATTTTCAGTTGTCGCTGATGTTAAATATCCTTGTCATTGTGAACTAGTAAATAAATCAGACTATTTCTAGGCAAGATTCTAGCAAAATGTAATTTATGTGACATCATCCTTTGCAAGAATCATCACAACCAACAAACACACTGATATGATATAAGAGGCTCAGCTCTCTCCCAAAGAAGATCAAACTTTCTTATTGACCTTGAGGTAGCAGCTGCTGATAGAAGAACATATTAACGCTCTCTTTGAGGTCCAGCCAAATTCCACAGCCTGCTATCTATAGTTTTAGTTTACTTTTCCAATGTCCATGAGCCTTGATAGTTGTAAATACACAAGTCTAGTCTCAATAAACCTTTGTTTTTTACTCCAGGGGCTGTTTCCTGTTGTTTTCCATATGGGTTGATTTTTAAATGACTATTTCAGGAGATTCACCTAGATATCTACCCAAGGAAAAAATGCAAAAACTCAGCACCTCTGGCTGGCTTAGATAGATAAGCAATAGATAGGTGGCTCCCTAGTTAGGTAACTCAGGGAGCAGAGGTCTTTGTAGATTAGAAAATGCTAAATGTATTATCTTGGGAGTGTGGGGAGGGGAATAAGGAAATTGATGACAGTTACAGTTCTCTCTTTGGCTTAGAATTGCGTGTATCAGCAGCAGCCCTGAGTTATTTTGAAAACAAGCAAATCTGATCCCAGCACTAAGACTGACCTTTCAGATAGTGACCACCTACAACATGTTAACAGGGGCACCAGGTGCTGAATGCCCTCCCAGCCCTGGACAGCACCTCAGTTTGTTCTCTGCAGTGGTGTTGAGAGTTTCTGTTGTAGTCTGGGCAGTAAGTACCCCATGCCCTGCGTCTTGGAGAAGGGGGCAATAGTGACAAGGAGACAGATGGTCTTATACAGGATGATAAGTGACATCATGGGGGAAGGATGGACTGCACAGAAGAGGGTCCCCTGGCCTACTATTTGGAGGCCAAGTTTCCCCAGCAGAAGAGAAATCTAAACTAAGAGTGAAGAAAGCATACATTAGTAAAGTAGGGAAGGGTGGGGGAGAGTAGCCCGAACAGATGGAACAAATAACCAAAGGCCCAGAGGCCTGGAATGACATGGCAAATTTGGAATAAGGAAAATGGAGCTCAACTGGAAAACAGACTTTAGATCACTAAGGGTTTTCACAAGGTATTTTAAATCATTTTTCTACTACGGTCAGGAAATGAGGATCCATTTAATGTTTCAATCACAAAAGAAGTATTAGTAAGAATAAAGAATAGATGAGAGAGGGTTGAATTCCAGAAATTCCTCCACTGGAGATTTATGGCTTTGGATTGAGGTTTATGGCCCTGACCCTGTTAAGGATAAATATGCTTAAGATCTAATACAATAAGCCTGATTTTGTTTTGCAAAGAGAAGCAAGGATTCCAGATGTGGGGAAGGGGAATTTTTGTGTATGTTTGTGTGGTACTGGGGGTCAAACTCAGTGGTGTTGCCAAGGCTGGCCTCAAATTTGCAATCCTCCTGCTTTATCCTCCCAAGCAGCTGAGATTACAAGTGTGCACCACCTTTCCTGTCCAAAAAGAGCTCTTAGTACTAAAATTGGAATAAAATTATTAAAAAGAGGAATTTGAAGCCATGAACAAACTTTATTTGCCAAGTTTGTCATTGCTTATTGACTAAAAGGAAAAGATAAAATTAAGATGTGGGAGAACTGAAAAGCTTTGAAGAGGTGAAGGGAAAGGAGGGATAAAGAGAAGGAGTGAAGAAACCCTTTAGGTGTGGCCCAGTTGATTACAGGCTACTCCCCACTTTGTGTTTGACTTGAGAACTCTTAATCCCTTGGAGAGGCAGAGACTACCTGAAACCGTTAGGAGTTCCCCCTTTGAAATTAGTTATATATGAGTAATCAAAACACTGCAAAAAGGAAGGAGAGAGCAGATCTTTCTAAGATGTTTCTACATGTGTCTTTATATGGGAAGATGATGTTACTGACCCAGGATCAGTGTTGAGCATGCTTTGAGCAACATATGCTGCATTCAAGACTGGATTTGTATGGATCTCTTTATACTTTCTCGCCTAATCTCATTGAAGACTGAAAGAAATTTTCAATGGATTGGGAAGATTAATCTAACTGACCTTCCATGGGCTGGATTTGCCCTAAAAGCAAATCGGTTGGCCTTTAGCACACAGCTCTGATCACCTGTACTAATCAGACCCACAGCTCCTGATAGACACGAGGAAAAAATATAGCAGTGGTTTTTTTTTTTCCTGAGTGATTTTTAGCCACAGAAGAATGCAAAGTTCCAATTTTCTTCGTAGTTGAAATCATAACAGCTGTGAGATCTCAGCTGTTTATCGAAGATCCGAGTAGAAGTCATAGGCTTTATTTCACGGATTAAGACTAAAAGCCGTATGTATTTTCATAGCGCCTCATAATGGTTTGGTAATGGTTATTATGGATGATAATATTTATTTAGACAAGTCAGAAATACCAAGTACAAAAGATGTGTAAAGCAAAAATGGCATAGACTATTTTGCAAATGCCCAGGCTGAAATTATCTATAATTTCAGTGAATGGCATAAATTGCATGACAGAGTTGGCTCTGGCTTCCATTTTCATGGTAAGGACGGCTGGTAGATGAGTGACATGACTCATGCGTCTCGGGCCTGGCGCATCAATCTAGCACCTGCTTTCCCAATCAGTCCAGTCACATTCAGATCTAAATACAAATAACTGTATCGTTAACCTTAGTCACGAAAATTATCTTTCAGTATTGAGAGGATGCGCAAGTTCAAGCTAACAGGTTTCATTTCCTCCTCGCGCCACATACCGTGCACGTAATTCATAAAAACAGTGCTATGTGTTTCCATTCAGCATCTCAGAAGTGGTGGGTGCCATTTGGAGACCTGGGTTTGTGGCTTTGTGTGGGCCACACAGAGGCAAATTTTGCAAGAGGCCACAGCAGGTGTGACTTTGAGCTGAGGCCATGTGACGAGCAGCAACCTGCTACCTGGACCTCATCTGGGGAAAATCCAAGCTTAACAATTGCCACACAGGATGTCTTGTCAAAGAGGGATTTTCCCCTCTGTTCTGGAAGACTTTGCTTCCTTTTATTTTATTTTTTTTAGCACCTTTAGCATACCAAGTGTTCTCAAAATATTTACCCTGTCCTGGGTGACTGTATTGAGCAGGGGTGGAGTGCGTGGGGGTAGGGAATTGGGGGCAGGGGTGAAATCAACACTGGAGTATGGAGGGGCAGCAAAGAATGAGAACCCTGAATGTTTGGGTCAGCCCATCGTATTGCAAGGCATGTAACTTGCTACTACCCAATAGTTAGGAGAAAAAGATTACTGGCCCTTGTATGTATAAAGCTCAGCTTTGACACTTACCAGCCATATCTTTGAGTTTCCCAGTTTCTAAATTAATAATGGAAACTTAACAGGGTTGCTATGGGGTTTAAATGAGAAAATTCTGGACATTTATTTCAATTCTTTCTTTTCCATCTCCCCTCTCTCTAACCTGGTTTGCTTGTCCTGAAACTCAAAAAAGACCCACACAGTGAAAATCATCTGGTGGTTCTAAGCTACACAGGATTAGCCCAATCTCCTACTGCCCTTTGCCTTGTCCTGTGTGGCCATCAAATACTGCATCTATTGATCATAAGCCTATGTCCTGTTTCTTTCTTTTTTCTTTTTCTTTTCTTTCCTTTTTTTTTTTTTTTTTGTTTGTGTGTGTGTGTGTGTGGTGCTGGGGATTGAACCCGGGGGCATTCTACATCCAAGCTAAACCCCCAGCACTTTTTTATTTTTTATTTTGAAGCAGGCTCTTACTGAGTTGTGGAGGGTCTCACTAAGTTGCTAAGGCTGGCTGCAAACCTGCAATCCTCCTGTCTCAGTCTCCCAAGTGCTGGGATTACAGGCATGCACCAGGTATGCCTGTAAGTCTCAGCAAGTAGTGAGACTCTCATCAACCTAGCCAGATCCTGTTTCAAAATAAAAATAAAATAGGGCTGGGGGTATAGCTCAGAGGTAGAATGCCCCTGAGTTCAATCCCCAGTGCCACACACTCACCAAAAAAAGTATGTATCTAACCCACATGGTAACCTGAAATATTCTCGTAGGAAAATAATCAACTGGAATTTTATCCTACTTAACTGCAGCCTTCTATGGAGGGCAGATTATATAATCTCAGGAGAAAGAGACTCCAGTAGGTGTGTCTTGATTTTTAATTCTAGGAAATAATTGCTGCCTGGAAGAACAAACTACTATGTTCTAAAATGTAAATAAATAAAACCATAGCTCCTAGAATTTTCAAACTTGGTATTATTATTATTATTATTATTATTATCCTTATGGAATTGAACCCGGGGATACTCTACTGAGCTACACTCTCAGCCCTTTTTATTATTATTTTGAGACAGGGTCTCAATAAATTGCCCAAATTATCCTTGAACTTTTCATCCTCCTGCCTCAGCCTCCCTAGTAGCTGAGATTACATGTATACACCAGAATCCCCCTGGCAGTTTTATTATTTTAAACTTTAATATCATCAAGACTTAATTGTTCTTCCCCTGTGTACATGCACTAGAAGTTATTGTTTTATTTTGTGCTACTAAAGATTGAACCCATGGAGGTTCTACCACTGAGCTATACCCTCAGACCTTTTATTTTTTTATTGTGAGACAGGGTCTTACTAAGTTACCGCTCGCTGGCCTTGAACCTGTGGTCCTTCCTGCCTTGGTCTCCCAAGTACTGGGATTACAGGTGTGCACCCCCACACCCAGCTGCACAAGAGTTTAAAAACATTAAATAAGCCTGGGCATGGTGGCGCATGCCTGTAATCCCAGTACTTGGGAGGCTGCTGTCAGTAGACTCCATTAAATCAGGAAACTTTTCCTGAAACCCTCTCACTGCCCTTTCATCTTATGCAGAATGGTGGTACGTAACTAACTTTAAAATGGTTTGCAGAGTGGGGCGTGGTGGCACACACCTGTAAACCCAGTATTTGGAAGGTTGAGCCTCAGTAACTTGGTGAGGCCCTCAGCAACTTAGTGAGACCCTGTTTCAAAATAAAATTTAAAATAATAGTGCTGGGGGTGTTCAATCCCCTGTACCCCCTCCCCAGTGGTTTGCAGTCCCAGTGTGCTTTGAAAGAACCACATTAAATTTCCCAGAGGCCTCATTTGGGCAATGTACTGTATGAATTTGCAAAAGGAAAGAGCTGGAGCCTTCCCCGTGTAGATTGGACCACAGACCTCCTTTAACGAAACATCTTCAAGAATGTGCTGCCCTGAATTGGGTTTTGTTGTGTGTGTGTGTGTGTGTGTGTGTGTGTGTGTGGTACTGGGGGTTGAACCCAGGAGCTTTCTACCTTTGGACTACACCCCAGTCCTTTTTATTTTTTGTTTTGAAACAGGGTCTCACTAGGTTGCTGAGAGACTCACTCACTTGCTGAGACTGATCTCCAAGCTATGATCCTCCTGTCTCAGCCTCCCAAGTACTGGGATTACAGGCATGCACCACCACCCCCAGCTCTTAACTGAGATTTGACTTTTGACCAAGGATGACACATTTTTTCTGACATCCTCAAGCTGAAAGGGCCTCTTCCCCAAGTCTCTTGCCTTGGTGTCTAGAACGTTCTGCCTTGGGGTCTAGAACCCGGTGGGTGCTCTTTAACTTAGACTTCCAGAATGTCACCACCTCTGCTCACCCACAAACACCCTTCCCCTGCCCTTTGTCATCTTCATCTTCTATCCTCCAAGGCGCTTCTTCATATTCTTTAATGGCTTTGGTGCTTGATGTAATCATTTTCTTTCTATTCTTCCTGGGAAAATACAGAATTTATACTCATGATTCATATTTGTAATTCAGCTAACAATAACAATAGTAGTAATAATGATGACTAAAATACCATTTTGGGATGTCTGCTGTGGACCAATAAATATCTTTAACACTTGATGTGCCCCCATGTTATTTATCTCCACAAACACTGTACCAAGAGATATTATTTTAAATTTGTTCATGAAAAAAATATATTGTTTAATAAGTCCAATGTTATGCAGGATATTAAACATCAGAATCTGTATGCAAAGCCACATGTAGCAAACTGAAATGTCTCTCCCTGTACTGTAGCTACTCCGACTCTTTCACCCTATCCCTGGAGCTCCATGCTGCCATCCACCCACTGGCGTGGCCATTTGTTGGATCTTACCATTATCCTAAATTACTCCTCCAAGTACTTGGGGGTCCATTTTTTAATATTCTTTTATTGGTGCATTGTAGTCTCACATTATAATGTAGTTCAGCGTGATAGGGACATACATGCACACAGCACTTGGTGAGCTTTCCCTTGACTCCTTCCCCTTCCCCATACATGACACTGAGATTGGCATTGGTAATTTCGCATATATACATAATGAAAATGGAAGTGTTTCCTTCATTCTTTTTCCCTCCCACCGCCACCACCCTTCCCTAGACCCCCTACATCGCTCCACCAGGGTTTCTCCTCCATTATCTAAAGTCCCTCTGGTATCCCCGTTACTCCCTAGGGTCCACATATAAGAGAAAACATATGACCCTTCACTTTCTGCCACTGGTTAGTTTCACTTAACATAGGTTCTCCAGGCCCTTCCATTTTCCTGCAAATGGCATAATTTTGTTCTTCTTTTTTGCTGAGTAGAATTCCATGTGTGTGTATATCCCATAAATGGTCCCATAATTTGGCTGTTGTGAATTGTGCTGCTATAAATGTGGATATGCATGTATCACTATAATATTCTGATTTCATTTAGGGGCACTTTTTGTTTTTGTTTTTGAAGTACTGAGGTTTAATTTTTTTTGTTTTAATTTTGAGATAGGGTTTAAGTTGACCAGGCTGGCCTCAAACTTGTGATCCTCTTACCTTGATACCAAGTAGCTGGGATTACAGGTGTATACCACCATGCTTGGCTCCCCAAATGTTGTGTGTGTTTGTTTTGTGGTGGCACTGGGGATTAAACCCAGGGGTATCATTTTACCTCCAAGCTACATCCCCAGACCTTTTTATTTTTTTGTTATTTTGAAACAGGGTCTCAATAGGTTACTGAGAGTCTCACTAAGTTGCTAAGGCTGCCCTTGAACCTGCAATCCTCCTGTCTTGGCCTCCCAAGTACTGGGATTACAGGTGTGCACCACCATGCCCAGCTCCCTAAGCGTTATAGTCCTACAGTTCCCTCTTGACTAGAACTGTCTGCCCTCCTCCCTTCCCTCACTCTCCCTCTTGCCCTGCTCCAGACACTCCCCTTAGCCTGCTGTTCTTCATCCTGTAGACACCATCATGATCTGCGGAAGCTGCACATCCCCCCTTCATCTACCCGCGGTCCCTGCGGCATGGTTAATGTGGGACAGACCCAGTGATCTGTGCATAGTCTTTGGGTAGCTTAGAGCAGTGCATAGTCTTTGGGTAGCTTAGAGCAGAGACACCAGTTTGGTTTGTGGTGGGGGGGCGATGACATGCCACATTTCTACCCATTCACAAGGTCATCTTTGAGTACGGCCTTCTTCCGCAGTGGTCGGATGCCACCAAGCAATGTGCTTTCTTGGAGCTGGCTTCAAATGCTTGCCGTCATTCCTGGTTCCTTAGTACTCAGAATACTCCCTGCAAAATCACAAAATGATGGGATGTTAGGATTAGAAAGGGCCATAAAAGTCACATAGCTAAGCCTCTTCATTTTACACATGAAGAACTGAGTCCCACAGGAGCCCATAGGCCAACATTATCAACAGAAATTACAGAAGGATTAGACGGGGGTGGGGGGGAGCGGGCAGAGTTTTCCAAGGTCCTTTACAAAAGGGACTGAGTTCCTGAGTACTTCTTCTCTGCAGGGTTGTCATCCAGGTCAGTCAGTGGGCACTTGGTGCACGTGGATTTCTCTTGATCAGTCACCAGTTGAGAAGTTGGTGTGTTATCAGAGGGAAGTGCAGCTGGCTGCTTTTCATAGCAGCACAATAAGGTTCTTTCTGTTGGGTGGGACACTTTGTCCAGATTTCCTTTACACCAGATGGCTGTCCCCCAAAGGCCCCAAAGCTCCTGGGATCATTAGGATTCCAGATGTGCTTGCTCCGTCGCTCTGGGTAATGTGGCGGCAGTTCTCATCTTGCCAAGTCCAGCCGTTGGGCTGTATTCAGCAGTGTTATTTGGCATGCTTCTAATGTAGGTGATAATTTTCATTTTCAATTTTGGCCCACAAAATAGGCATTGTGCAGTATTTTGGAATATTTAGATTTTAAGTAGTTAAGAGCCCCATTATATGGTAGTATGTTCTAAAAACGTATTGGTAGCCGGGCGTGATGGCGCATGCTTGAGATGCCAGTACTTGGGAGGCTGAGACAGGAGGATTGCAGGTTCGAGGACAGCCTGAGCAAGTAGTAAGACTCACATCAACTTAGTGAGTACCTGTTTCAAAATAAAATAGGGGCCGGGCATGGTGGCGCACGCTTGTAATCCCAGTATTGGAGGCGGAGACCGGAGGATCCGGGTTCACAGCCAGCCTCAGCTACTTAGTGAGGCCCTCCGCAACTTGTGAGACCCAGTTTCAAAATAAAGTTTAAAAAAATAGGGCTGGGGGTGTAGCTCGGAGGTAAAACGCCCCTGGGTTCAATCCCCGGTACCGCAAAAAAATAAAATAAAATAAAATAAATAAAATAAAATAATAAAATAAAATAGGGTTGGGGTGTAGCTCGGAGGTAGAATGCTCCTGGGTTCAATCCCCAGTACCACACACACACACAAAAAATAAAAGCATATTGGTGAACATCTGAGACCATCTAATTCCCAGGTTCCAGAGTTCATGGCTTCTCCTTTCTTCATACATCAAGCTTGCTCTGAATACAATTATGCGCTTTCCATTTTGAAAAATAACTCATTTTGTGTGTTAGTAAGTAGAATGCTCTTTGATATTAGAAAAAAAATGTTTTAACTTTAATGTGCTCCAGATTGGAAATCCTTATTAAGGCCAGTCTGCCTTATTTCCCAGTTGTACTAATTAAAAGTACTAATTATTTCCATGCTAGTATCTCAGGACCATCTTCTAATGCATGAAAATTTTGAGGGAATTTTTAAAAACCTGACTTGGGGAATCATGTGAGAGAATTAATATTTCTTAGTCTCAATTATTTAAAAAAAAGAAAAGAAAAACAGAGTTATGTCAGTTCATTAGATGGTTCCCCTCCTCCTTGGTTTCAAGTCTGTTCTGGATTTCTGCCAGGTGGGAAGAAGTTGCCGGGATCCCCTTTCTTTATATAGCAGTTTGTGTAATTAATGCTGAAAAGGGACTTACCTCACTCCCAATGCTAACAGACTTCTCAAAACCAGTTTTCATATCTAATTTTTGTCATTTGTGAGCAAATTAAACCCATTCCAAGATCCTTCCTACATCTAAAGTCAATGATTCTCTAAGACCTTATGGCCGTTTTCCTAATTCATAAATCAACCCATTTCTTGCTCTCATGAGAAATAATCCAGGTGTGTTTAGGCAGAAAGTCAGTATTATTTACTTTTCTGATCAAAAGGTGGGAGAACGAAAAAGAAAATTCTTCCCAGCTGGAAGGCAATCCCTTCCCAGAGATACAGTTCAATCTTTTAAAATAATTTCTGAAGTCTGGAATAATTATACTCCAAAAGTAGAAATACTAAGACACATAAACTAAAGGAGCCATAGTATGAGGAAGATGATTTCGATTCACATTTTTTTTGAGTGAGTGTGTGGTACTAGGGATTGAACCCAGGGGCATTCTAACCTCCGAGCTACACCCCCAGCCTTATTTTGTTTTTATTTTGAAACGGTCTCACAAGGTTGATGAGAGTCTCACTACTTGCTGAAGATATCCTCCAACCTGCAATCCTCCTGTCTCAGCCTCCCAAGTACTGGGATTATAGGCATGTACCACCACACTCAGCTTCTATTCACACTTTCAATGGTGTAAAATTTTGTGAGTTGTGTGAGTTATTTATAGCATATTATTTTCAATGACAAGTTTATCCTAATTTAAATTGTCTGAGACTGCAAAACGCATACCTTATTTACGTCCATCAGTATCTCATTGCTTGAGAGAAGAGAATATTTTGATAAAAAGCTATTTCAATGGAGTTGGACTATGTGATAGGATTGAAAATAACAAAGCTACAGTAGAAAACCACTTCCCTTAAAAACTGTATATCAATGAAATTGAGCTCATTTTATGGAAAGAAGACCAGTAACATTGAATACCCAGAGTGGGAAGTATTTACTCAGCAATGAATTCATTTATAAGTAATATAGCAGCAGTCTTGGGGCTGATTGCTGTGGGTGCTCTGTTGTCCAAAGGCAGTGTTGGTGGGAGGGATGGGGAAATTGAAAATAGCATTGATGGCTTCTACCTGAGTCCCCTTAGCACTTGGATGGTAATAGCCTCCTGGTTTTTGAGAAGGGGAAAATTGGAGCTCAACATGTAGCAAACTGTTCTGTTCTGCAATTAGTATAATTATCTCAAAAAACCTTTAACATTTAATCCTTAGAATAGGCTATTTTAGGCATGCGAGTTGTTGGCAGGCCACCCCAACATAGCATCCCTTAATGAATTTTTAAAATCACTTATCTAGGGCTATTGATGAAAACAGCAAATGAAGCATAGAAGTAATTATAGGAAAAAATGCCCAATATTATGTAAAATGTGTTGGCACTGAGTCATGTAAATTTTTTTAACTTCATGCTTAAATTTGAGTTCCTGGAATCCCTCCTTCATAACTGACTCATATTCTATTTTCGGAAAAACCTGTCAGTACTATAACCCTTTCACTGTATATTAAAATTAGACAGAAAAGTTAAGGACTAATAAAATAAGTAGTACTGACGAAGACACCCACACACATGTGCTAATACTGAGCAGGTGTCCTCAAAGTCAGGGCTACCTAAATTATCCATGTTTGAAGATCATGTTTCATAGTGCTATGTTTGGAAAAATGAGCTGAATAGAAATACCTAGTTCAGAGTCAGCATGGTGGTGCATGCCTTTGATCCTAGTACTTGGGAGGCTTAGACAGGAGGATGGAAGGTTTGAGGCTAGCAAATGGTAATTTAGAGAGACCCTATTTGAAGCTGGGCGTGGTGGCGCATGCTTGTAATCCTAGTACTTGGGAAGCGGAGACCAGAGGATCCCGGTTCACGGCCAGCCTCAGCTACTTAGTGAGGCCCTCCAAAACTTCGTGAGACCTGGTTTCAAAATAAAGGATAAAAAATAGGGCCGGGGGTGTAGCTCGGAGGTAGAACGCCCCTGGGTTCAATCCCCAGTACCGCAAATAAATAAATAAATAAATAAATAGAGAGACTCTATTTGAAAATAAAAAATTAAAAGGGCTGGGAGTGTAGTTCAGAGTTAGAATGTCCATAGGTTTAATCCCCTGTACAGAAAAGAAAAGAAAGACCTAGCTCACAGTTTTAGTGAAATACCTGATCTTATTCTTTATTTCAAATATCTATTTTTTCCACTTCCTTCCTGTCAAAACTTCTCTAATTGTGTGTGTGTGTGTGTGTGTGTGTACATGTGCGACTAGGGATTGAACCCAGGGGCATTTTACCTCTGAGCTACACCCCCAGCCTTTTTATATTTTATTTTCAAACAAGGTCTCGCTAGGTTGCTGAGAGTCTCACTATTGTTGAGGCTGTCCTTGAACCTGTGATCGTCCTGTCCTGTCTCAGACTCCTAAGTACTGAGATCACAGGTGTACACCATCACACCTGGCTTCTCTAATTTTTATAACAAATTTTATAGTAATCTTATTTTTTTTTTCTGAAAAGTGTTTGTAACTACATTTTCACCTTGATCCTTGTTGCTCTCTCTCTCCCTTTCTTTACAATGTTCAGTTAACTTGTTTCAGAGTCGACATTGACTCTTTGGCTTCAGGAAGGGCTCCTCCAAGGACCTGAACCTTGGGCCTGGAAGCCACACCAAGTGTGCACAGAGCATCCCTCATCCTCAGCACAGCCACAGAAAAAATGATGTTCTTCATGGCTCTAGAGAAGACTGCAGAACCTCAACCTGAATTTCATATGGCCATTCAGTTAGCCTTTCTCTGTCTAACCAGAGCTTTATACTTCATACCCAGCCTGTCTCCCCTGTGTTGGACTCAATTATGGTAACCATCATCGCCTTCTAAAAAGCTTTCTGTTAACTCAGAGTGTACTCAGTTGCCATCTGGCCTTCTCATCAAGCAAACTAATAGTCCTATTCACCTCTCCTCATTGGTCTTATTTTCCAACATGCCAATCATTTTGCCAACTCTGTGGCTCTCTTCTAAATAATTTCCAAATTCTCCAATCAGTCTCTAAACATGGACTCCAGAAATTCACGTTTCTGAGCAACACTAATTTGAGATCATCTAAGAGCTCCTTTGCATCATACTCCGTTTCATTGCGTAGCACTGGGGACCAAACTCAGGGCTCGCACATACTGGATAAGCACTCCACCACTGAGCTACATTCCTAGCCCTACACTTATTTATATACTGGTCTTTTTAAGTGTCCTATTATTAAAACAAATTTTTTGCTTAAATTTGGTTTGTCCTTAATGCATCTAATTAGTTTCAGATAAAGTCTTTGATAGGGAGCAGAGGTTATTTTAATATGATACTGATTGTAGAAATTATAACTATGACTAAAAAACTGATAGAAAGCCGGGTATAGTGGCACACACTTATAATCCCAGTACTTGGGAGGCTGAGACCAGAGGATATGGGTTCGTGGCCAGCCTCAGCTACTTAGTGAGGCCCTCTGCAGCTTAGTGAGACCCTGTTTCAAAATAAAGAATAAAACATAGGGCTGGGGGTATAGCTCGGAGGTAGAATGCCCCTGGGTTCAATCCCCAGATCTGCAAAAAAAAAAAAAAAAACAATAGATTTGTTGTTGTTGTTCCTCTATTTCATTTTTTTCTAATATTTTTTCTCTACTTAGTCTTGGATGAATTTTCCAATTTCGTGCTTTTCCAGCAACTCTCTGGCCAAAAAAAAAAAAAAATCAGAAACTAGCTGCCTAATATTAGTAAAATAACTATGCCAATTTAGTTTGTCATCAGTGTGATTATGAGTAAATTTAGAGTCTTTAGGAAATTTTCAGGCTATTTCTGCATGGATTATACTTAAATCCTATGTTTATTATTTTCTTCTTCTTTCTCTTTTTCTGGAAAGCAGGCTGAAAATGATTATGACATATGCGAGTATGCAATTTGGAGTTCATGAATCCCTCTGAGGGCTCAGGCCTTAGGAATGGTAGCCGAAGGTAACCTTGCCTGGCATACTCAGTACTGGTCTCTGGGAAGTTCAACACAGCTTCCCGGGCATGTGGATTTACTTTGGGAGAAAACCAACTCCATGGTGAAAAGGGTCGATACAAATAATGACTGAGGACCATGGGACTTAAAGGAAATCCTCACTGGGGAACTTTGATGCTCCCTGCCCCCCGTTTACCAACGACACGAAATAAACCTCTCGTGGATTGGTATCAGAAGGTCTTATCTTTGCACAAGTCCAGAAAAACTCTAGAAGAACTCCAACCTAGATTTAAAAATTGTAAGTGGGATACACACGCATTCAAGTTCACCCATACTTCTACACTGAAAGAAGAATGAGCTTGTCACCTTGAAGCACATGTCATTTCTTCTTCTTTTTTAATTTTTTTGCAGAGCTGGGGATCTAACCCAGGGCCTCATGCATGCTATACAAGCGCTCTACCACTAACCTACATTCTCAGCCCTTTTTTTTTTTTTTTTTTGCGGTACCAGGGATTGAACCCAGGGGTTGTTCCACCTCCAGGCTACACCCCCGGCCCTATTTTTTATACTTTATTTTGAAACCCGGTCTCACGAAGTTGCAGAGGGCCTCACTCGTTAGAGAGAGAGAGAGAGAGAGAGAGAGAGAGAGAGACAGGGAGAGAGAGAGAGAGCTGAGGCTGGCCGCGAATCCGGATCCTCCGGTGGTCTCTGCCTCCCAAAGTACTGGGATTACAAGCGTGCGCCACCATGCCCGGCCCTTTTGGTTTATTTTGAAACAGGGTCTCACTAAGTTGCCCAGGCTAACCTCAAACTTGCAGTCCTCCTGCCTCAGCTTCCTAAATAGCTGGGATCATAGGCGTGCGCTACCACACCCAGATAATTTATTTTTTTATAGTAATACTTTATATCAGGGTCTTTTTAAATTATGACATTCATCCCTCCACCCCACTTCCTAGACATTGACAAAGGTGTTGTGTTTACAATAAAAAAATGTAAGACATACAGTGTGAGAGGGATTTATAGCTATAGATGCTAGATAATTTTTAGTTGTTAAGATAACATAAAAATATTTTTTAAAATTGAAGAAATAGGAAACAGGAAGAACATAATATCACTATAGCATCGTAATAAATATTGCTTCATACATTGGCTTATCTTTTCTTGAAAACCCAGTTGGAATACAACTTTATATTGTGATTTCTTTTATTTAACATAAAATGGTAACATTTCTCCATTCTATTAAAACACCTTGTAGGTACCATGCAAATAGTGGACATACCATACTTTATTGAGCCATTTCTCCATTATAAGTTAGGTTAAGTTGCTTCTGGTGTTTTACAATTGTGAATAATGTTAAGATGGATTTGGGAGCCAGGCGTGGTGGCGCATGCTTGTAATCCCAGTACTTTGGGAGGCGGAGACCGGAGGATCTGGGTTCGTGGCCAGCCTCAGCTCTCTCTCTCTCTCTCTCTCTCTCTCTCTCTCTCTCCCTGTCTCTCTCTCTCTCTCTCTCTCTACTTAGTGAGGCCCTCCACAACTTCATGAGACCCGGTTTCAAAATAAAGTATAAAAAAAATAGGGCCGGGGGTGTAGCGTGGAGATAGAACGCCCCTGGGTTCAATCCCCAGTACCACAAAAAAAAAAAAAGATGGATTTGGGTATTATAAATTTATCAATCATTTATTTAAGAAAAATTACCTAATATGAGATAAATAGGATAAAAGTATTGAGTAGAGTAGTGTGTGTGTGTGTGTTACTGGGGATTGAACTCAGGGGCATTCGACCTCTGAGCTACACCCCCAGCCATATTTTATTTTGTATTTTGAAACATGGTCTCTCCAAGTTGCTGAGGGCCTCACTACGTTGCTGAGGCTGGCCTTGAACCTGCTATCCTCCTGTCTCAGCCTCCCGCATACTGAGATTACAGGTGTGTGCCACTACACACCTGGCACTGTTGAGTATTTTAAAGCACTTAAAGTATATTATAGTAGCCTTCAGAAAATGTTTTTAAAATTAAAATGCAAGTAATTTATGAGAATACCAGTTTTATTAAGCCCTTGCCAGCGCTGAATATTGCCATTTAAAATATTAGTTCTGTGTGTTATTATGGATATCATTTTCCTTTCAAATGTTAATCATCTAACTGGATATCATTATTACCAACCCTTTCACCTTACATGGGGGAGAGAGTGGCAAATATGTATTACATTATTATTAGTAGTATCATTATTATTATTATTATTATTATTATGTACTGGGGATTGAACCAGGCACATTCTACCTCCAAGTTACACCCCTAGCCTTTTTGATTTTTTATTTGGAAACAGGGTCTCACTAAATTGCCAAGGGTGGCCTCGAACCTGTGATCCTTCTGTCTGTGCCTCCCAAGTACTGGGATTACAGGCATGTGCCACCATGCCCACCTTGTATTACTTTAAATATGTGAGCAAAGCATTTTCTACTTTAACTTTCTAATGAGTAGCTAAGATGATGTGAGGGCGCAGTGACAAGTCCATGCACTGCCTTAAGTTCTCCTGTGCTTCAGTAGTTTTTGAGGCAGGTTTTCCATACCATCCAGGGCTAAAGTCGAACTCATTTCTAGGAAACTTATTGTGCTCTGAACTGTGGCCCTCCCATCTTTCTCAGCCTTTAATTATTGCAAGGCCAAATCCTGTTAATTATCACCCAGCTCTACATCAAAGTCTTTTGCCCTGAACTGAATGGCTTTTGTTTTTGTTTTTGTTTGTATATAGACTTTAGTGGCTTTAATTGGGGAACAAAGCATTGATTAAAAAATGTGTCCGAGCTCAGGAAAGAGATTCCAAAGATTCTAATCAAGACTTTTTCTTTTCTTTTTACCTGATTTTTCCATATCTGGCCTGAGGCCTTGTTTTTGCTATTCTCTGCAGAAAACAAAGCCCAAATATGTACATGCAGGCACCCAGGCACATACATGAAGAAAGAGGAAATCTCTGCAGATGTATACTTGCATGTGTATACATGGGCATTTCCTGCAAGAACTCAGGAAAAACTGCTGGTGGTGGTTAGTAAGGCGAGGGACAGATCTTCTCCTCTAAAAGCATTTTAATATAAATGGATCGCTTCTATGAATGTGCAGAAAAAATATTCATTCGTTTCCTCTAAGAAGCTAACCTCTGGTGAAGAACTAAATGGAACTGGCACTCTTGTGCAGTTATTCAGTAAATGCAGGAGGATAGAACGACTTCAGCAGATGTTTAAGGAACACACTGCGCAGATGCGGTTCTTTTTGTGCTCTTGGTACTGCAGGTTCACTGGGGCTGTTGGGAAGGGTGAAGGAGGTTTGCAGACCATGTTAAGATGACTAACAAGTACAGCATATGGGAGACAAAGCCGTGCCACAAATCTACTCCTAGTATTTCTCTTCTGCGGCTCCAATGTTGTGTGGCAATAGCAACTACAAGATGTGAATTTTCATTCCTTTTGTAAATAGCATTTGGAACTCATGGAGAACATGAAAATTTGGGGACTTTGGAGTACTTTGAAAATAAAGTAGCATAAACAGCCTCTTGTATCTGTTCACAGAGGATCTACTTCTGGTTTTGAGCAGAGCCTAGTAGTAAGATATGTATATAAGTAAAACAGATGTTTACCATTCATTCATTTAATAAGTACCTACTGACTATTATGGTCAATATTAATATGCTACTATGCTAAGGCACTGGAAATTGGTTTCTGAATAATTTAGGACACAATCCCTTCTTCTGTAGAGCTTGCAGTTTGGGCATATCTAAATGATAAATATTAACAATATCAATGTTTTGTTTTATTTAAGAAGTATATTGTTTTTTCCCTTCTTTGTTCTCCCCTCCTGCTTTTATTTCTATGTCCTAGAAATGATGATTGGCCCCTAATTAATTTTTAACCTTAGCTTTATGAAAAGGGATCCTATTTTATCATCTTTATTTTTCCACAAGAAGCTAATGGTTAAAACACTCATGTATTTTTCACCATCTGGGAAGGCAGTGAATACTGATTCTATCAAAAATGAATCCCATCCATTCTTGTCTTTCGAACAAGTTACTAAAGCAGATATAAGCCCTAAAGTTAAAAGGGAATGATTAGCCAAGCGTGGTGGCGCACACTTGTAATCCCGGTACTTGGGAGGCGGAGACCGGAGGATCCAGGTTCGGCGCCAGCCTCAGCTACTTCGCAACTTCGTGAGACCCGGTTTCAAAATAAAGGATCAAAACTAGGGTCAGGGGTGTAGCTCAGAGGTAGAATGCCCCTAGGTTCAATCCTTGGTACTGCAAAATAAATAAATAAAGGATAAAAACTAGGGCCGGGGGTGTAGCTCGGAGGTAGAACCCCCCGGGTTCAATCCCCGGTACTGCAAAAAAAAAAAAATAGAAATGATTTTCAAATACAAATTTCAAATAAGATTTTATTAACATGCTCACTTATTATGTAAGTAATCCTTGCATTCTAAGTCATTTCACTTCAGATCTGTACATATCTGAAGGCATATGGTGAAGAAATTAAAAGCCTGGGTATTTTGATCCCAGAACCATAAAAAAATTTTTTGGGGGTACTGGGGATTGATTGGACCCAGGGAGTATTCTACCTCTGAGATACACCCCCAGCCCTTTTTAATTTTTTTTTAACAGAGTCTAAGTTGCTGAGGGCCTGGCTAAGTTGCTGAGGCTGGCCTGAAACCTGTGATCCTTCTGTCTCAGCCTCCCAAGTACTGGGATTATAGGTCTGTGCCACCATGCCTGGCTATAAAAAAAAATGTAAAAATCTTAAAAAAAAATTTTTAAGAAAAATGCTTGCTAACTGCATTCACTTTTCCTAAATTACTTCGGTTTCCTCATCTGTAAAATGGGGATGATGATAACAATCCCTTCATGAGAGAGCTATTATGATCATAAAATGAGTCAATTCATGTAAAAGCACACAGAACAACATGCTCTTTCTCCTTGGCTTCAGGCATCGTCTTTTGTCTCAGACAGCCTCGGGCAGTGACCTGCCTGGCAAAGTTTTCCAGTAATGCTTCTGCTTTTCTAGTCTGAGTGAGTGACCAGCACCTTACATCTGCCCTTCAATTTTCAGACAGGTTAGAAAAGACAAACACCAGAACTAGGAACCTGGACTGCACACAGATTCCTGACCGCCAGTGAGCTGGGGAGGCGTGGGTGAGAGCAAGCAGAACACCAGGAAGCATTCCTACCAATTTTAGGAGACTTTATTTTTTGGGGGAAGGGAGGTTCAGAATTCAATTGGTTGCTATAAACCTTTGGTTATTTTCTAGAATTTTAACAAATTTGCTAATTTCTGCTTGCTTGCTTTGTTTTTTGTTGTTATTTATTTGGGTTTTGTTGTTGTTTGGTGTGTGTGTGTGTGTGTGTGTGTGTGTGTGTGTATGGTACTGGGGATTGAACTCACAAGTGGTTTACCTCTGAGCTACACCCCCCAACCCTATTTTATTCTTAATTTTCAAACAGGGTCTCACTAAGTTCCTGAGGGCCTCACTAAGTTGCTGAGGCTAGCCTCAAACCTGCAATCCTCCTACCTCAGCCTCCCAAGGACTGAGATTACAGGCATGCACCACTGAAGTGCTAAGTTTGTGATCTCACCAAAGACCACTAGGAGCCGATTCCGATGCAAAGCGCACGAGGGTTTTTTATTTAAGCTCAAGCTTGGGCTCCTAACGTGCACCAACGCAGTGGTCACAGAGAGAAGCCCCTTGCTTTCCGAGAACAAAGCTTTTATCCCTTAAGGAGGCAGCCCACCCCACCTTTACATTGATAGGTTAGTTTAAAACATAAGCTTGTTGGCGTTCCCTGGTTGGTTTTATTTTCGCGCCTTAGGTAGGGGTCATCGTTAGGGAAGCATTAACCATATAAGGTGACATTTAAGCTGATTGGTCGGGCCCGCAGTACCTTTCTCAGGAATGTCCAGGATGGGTGGGGGGCCTGCTGACTCTGGTCAGAGTGGCCTCTGATTATTTGAGAATTCTACATCCAGGTGTGCTTGACACCGATTGGCTGTTTTCTAGGGGTTGCTAGGGGCAGGATCAGATTTAGCACACTTAATGGTTTTTACAGGGTATGGGGCAACAGGCTATAGAAACTTAACTTCTAGAAAAACAGATACTTAGGCCTATTTTACTTAAAGCCTTAACTAAAGCCTGTCATGGCGTCGCTTTGGTCTTTCA